>OVBL01000267.1:0-186632 GCA_900406555.1 Pseudoturritis turrita | reverse complement strand
CCATTAAGGTTGGCGAAATATTTGATGACAAGGAAGCATTAATTATGCAATTACGCAAGATTGTAGTCATCGAAAAGTTTGATTGAGGAAGAAAATATTTATCGCGAAATGTTTGTTCCTAATTGTTCTGAAGGATTCGTGCGTCGACTCTGTCAGTTTCATCTGAATCTCCAGAATTTCTCGTTCGGATATTAAAGAAGCTCATATATGCTCTGCTGTCTGTGTAGGTATTCTCGTCAACGAAGGCTAATGCAAAATTTATTGGAAAGATGTATGTTTGATAGGTTTAGTGGTGGTAATGATCTTAAAGAAATCACGCTAAGCATGTAATGAACTGTATTAAGTCACTACATTGTCTTGATATAGACTATACGAAGGCGCATAAAGCGTTGGCATATGCACGAGAGCTGGTCAGAGGCACTTTTGAGAGGGGTTACCAGGACTTACCTTCGTATCTATACAAAATAGAGCAGGCCAATCCAGGTACGATTACAAAGCTTGAACGTGATGCTCAACAAAGGTTTAAGTATTTGTTCATTGTTTTGGTGCTTCCATCAAAGGATTTGAGTTCTTGAGGAGGGTTGTTGTGGTAGATGAAACACATCTAACTGGAAAGTACAGAGGTGTTATGCTGGTAGCTGCAGGTCAAGATGCAGATTCGAGTATATTCCTATAGCTTTTGGGATTGTAGACTCAGAGAATGATGCTTCATGGGAATGGTTTTTACACATTTGCGTGGTGTGATACTTGATGATAAAAATTTGGCCATTATTTCTGACCGTCATCCATCAATCGCAAAGGCCATTGAGAAGGTTTTCCCCACAGCTGATAGGGGAGTATGTTACTATCACCTCAAAAATAACCTCATCTTAAAGTTCAAAAAGAACGCAATGCTCAGTTTGGTGTGTCGTGCTGCATATGCATATCGACTGGTAGATTTTGAAAAATTGTTTGGTGTGATTGGTGTTGGGGTCATAACCCACCCAGCTGTGATCAATGGGAAAACGGCCAAGTATAAAAATACGAAGAATCGGACAAGGCCAAAATTGTGCCTGAGTCGTTTCCGTACGAGTCCACTTAAGCACAAGAGAGGCCGTTCTGGCCAAAGCAGCTCCATTTTCGCCCGAGGAAGCTTCACTTCGGCATGGAGACTTTGGCAAGGCTTGGTCTTCACTTAGGCAAGCCTTATCTCTACTTAGGCAAGCCTTGTCCCCACTTAGGAAAACACGGAGACTTCGGCAAGCTTGGAGATTTCGGCAACCTTGGAGACTTAGGCAAACACGGAGACTTCGGCAACGAATGGGGAGACTTCGGCAAGCTCCACTTCGTAACGAAGGAGACATCGGCAAGCTTGGCTCACTTCGGCATGGAGACTTCGGCAAAGAAAGAAGGAGACATCGGCAAGATTGGCTCACTTCGGCATGAAGACTTCGACGAAGAAAGAGGAGAGACATAGGCAAGATTGCCTCCACTTAGGCAAGCCCACATCGGCACGGAAGCTCACATCGGCAAGCCCACTTCGACAGGGAGAGCTCCACTTCGGCAAGCCTAGCCACTTCGGCAAGCCTAGCTCACTTCGGCACGGAGACTTCGGCAAGCCAAGCTCACTTCGGCTCGGAGATTTCGGCAAGCCTAGCTCACTTCGGCACAGAGACTTCGGCAAGCCAAGCTCACTTCGGCACGGAGATTTCGGCAAGCCTAGCTCTCTTCGGCACGGAGACCTCGCAAGCCAAGCTCGCTTCAGCATGGAGACTTCGGCAAGCCAAGCTCGCTTCGGCACGGAGACTTTGGCAGCCTCACTTCGGCAAGCCGAGCTCACTTCGGCACGGAGATTTCGGCAAGCCTAGCTCGCTTCGGCACGGAGACTTCGGCAAGCCAAGCTCGCTTCGGCATGGAGACTTCGGCAAGCCAAGCTCGCTTCGGCATGGAGACTTCGACAGCCTCACTTCGTCAAGCCAAGCTCACTTCGGCAGCCTCACTTCGGCAAGCCAAGCTCACTTCGGCACGGAGACTTCGGCCAGCCAAGCTCGCTTCGGCATGGAGACTTCGGCAGCCTCACTTCGGCAAGCCAAGCTCACTTCGGCAAGCCAAGCTCACTTCGGCAGCCTCACTTCCGCAAACAACTCGCGATCATCGGCCATGACCCACGGTCTTCGGTCATGACCCGCGGTCTTCGGCCCTGACCCATGGAGACTTCGGCCATGACCACGGTCTTCGGCCATGACCCGCGGTCTTCGGCCATGACCCACGGAGACTTCGGCAAACAACCCGTGGTCTTCGGCAAACAACCTGCGGTCATCGGCCATGACCCACGGTCTTCTGCCATGACCCGCGGTCTTCGGCCATGACCCACGGAGACTTCGGCCATGACCCACGGTCTTCGGCAAGCAACCCGCGGTCATCGGCCATGACCCACGGTCTTCGGCAAGCAACCCGCGGTCTTCGGCCACTTCGGCCAAGCAGTCCACTTCGGCCAAGCAGTCCACTTCGGCCAAGCTGGCCACTTCGGCCAAGCTGGCCACTTCGGCCAAGCTGGCCACTTCGGCCAAGCTGGCCACTTCGGCCAAGCTGGCCACTTCGGCCAAGCTGGCCACTTCGGCCAAGCTGGCCACTTCGGCCAAGCTGGCCATTCGGCCAAGCTGGCCACTTCGGCCAAGCAGTCCACTTCGGCCAAGCTGGCCACTTCGGCCAAGCTGGCCACTTCGGCCAAGCAGTCCACTTCGGCCAAGCTGCCACTTCGGCCAAGCTGGCCACTTCGGCCAAGCTGTCCACTTCGGCCAAGCAGTCCACTTCGGCCAAGCAGTCCACTTCGGCCAAGCAATCCACTTCGGCCGAACTGCCTTGCCGAAGTGAAAACCATACGAAACTGTCTGGCCGAAGTCAAAACCATACGAAACTGTCTTGCCGAAGTCAAATCTATACGAAGTTGCCTGGCCGAAGTCATTTCTATACGAAACTGTCTTGCCGAAGTGAAATCTATACGAAGCCTGGCCGAAGTCAAGTCTATACGAAGCCAGAAGAGACGTGCCGAAGTCATTTATACGAAACTGTCTTGCCGAAGTCAAATCTATACGAGCTGTCTGGCCGAAGTCATTCCCATACGGAGATGTGCCGAAGTCATTTCCATACGAAACTGTCTGGCCGAATCAAGTCTACACGAAGCCAGAAGACGACGCGGCCGAAGTCATTTCTATAAGACAACAAGCCCATCTTCGGCCTACAACGATACAGAGGCCCACGAAGTCAAGCCGACTTCGCTAAAAAGAAATCCCAAAGGATTAGGAAGTTTTCCTTATCTTTAGGATTGACCTGGCCGACTCAAACTAGTATATATAATATCTTGAAAAAGGGATCCGCAATTTACTTAGCAAAAAACCCTAGACTTTTTTGCTCTCAAACTCTTGTACGAAAGCTTTTCGACACAGCTTAATAAAAACCATCTTTGGATCTCTCCGTTCGTGGTTCATCCGCAGAAATTTCATCCCCTTAACAAACCTCCGACAAATTCTAATTGTGTTGATTTCGACTCCCACAATTTGGCGCTAGAGGGGGATTTGAAACTTTCTTACTCCAAGGAACCACCACACGAACGATTCGAAGAAGATGACTAGCGACGGACGAACCGACGACCCGCAGGACACGGGATCGATGGATCTGGAGCAACAGATACACCAACGCCTGCAGTCGTGGAGACGAGCCCAGAGGCCCTATCACAGATCAAGACGATGCTGGAGACGCTGCTCAAGAAGGCGGAGGAGCAGGACAAGCTAAACACGACGATGACCGATAAGCTCGAAGTCCTTGCAACAGCGAGCCAAGCCCGTGGTAGAGGCTCAGGAGTTGACCTAATGAGGCGCCCTCTTCGACGTCTCAACCCAACGGCCCTCGATTTCTCAACACCCCACCATACGACGAGAAACCCAGAGCGGATTTCTCCCTACAAACCAACCAATCATGACCGCAGAGCTGAACGCAACACCGCAGGAGGCAAACACGCAGACTATGGGCGGGATGAATCCAGTGATCAACCTGGAGGATAACCCAGAGGGTGAACACGACTCGGAACACCGCCGCGAATCTGAACTCACGGGTGCGACCAGAACTCGAAACGAACGAAGCAACACCAACCTTGGCATGATCAGGACCTCACCGAAGAGGAGAGAACATCCTCTGGCCCAACGAGCCCAGATCGAGGAAGAGCGCAAAGCGATGATTCGAGCCCAAAAGGAGGAGATGACCGAAATCCGGGCAGGCATGGAGCGAGCTGCCGCCGAGATGAAATTCGTTCGATCTCAGATGCATAGGGCTACTAGCAAGGCTCCCGAACTTGACCGAGTGCTTGAAGAAGCACAGAACACCCCGTTCACAGCTCAAATCACTAAAGCGAGGGTTTTTGACCCGGGAAAGATGAAGATACCCAGTCTACGAAGGTAAAACTGATCCAAAGGAGCACTTGACCGCCTTCGAAAAGCGATGGGATGAGCAAACTTCAGAGAAGGAGAAGGGAGAAGAAGACGCTGGACAATGCCTCTTGTTCGTAGAACATCTTAAAGGCCCAGCTCTCCAATGGTTCTCCAGGCTGGGAAGAAATTCGATCGACAATTTCAATCAGCTGTCGTCGGCATTCCTTAGACATTATGCTATATTCATGGAACGCCGAACATCCGATGCGGATCTGTGGACCATGGGGCAAGGACAGAACGAGACATTGCGAACCTTCATCGGACGGTTCAAGTCGGTACTATCGAAGGTAGAAGGGATAAGTGAAGAAAGCCGCACTGCAAGCATTAAAGAAAGCCCTGTGGTTCGACTCCGATTTTCGGAAGGAGATTGCGCTGAACGCACCAACCACGATTCAGGATGCATTGCACCGAGCGACGGACTTTGCCTTCAACGAAGAAGAAGTAAAGATCCTAGCCCAGAAACACGGAAAGGCGAAGTCCACAATCCCACCTCCCTCCGCTCCGAACCCACCGAATAACAGAAAGGGCAACCAAGGTTCTGGATACATCCAACACGAAGGGGGATTCAAAGGAGCCCATAACTACCAAGTTGATTCGTCAAGCTATGGGCAAGGACGAGGTTAAGGCCGAGGGAGGGGTACGTGGAGCAGCACGTGGACCAGGGGCCAAGGATCTTACGATGAAACGGCTTATTGTGAACATCACCATATCTTCGGACACTCGACTGCAAATTGCCGCATCCTGGGTTTGAAACTCGCTGCCAAACTGGCGGCTGGCAAGCTCAAAGGAGATATTAGCCTCAAGGACTTTGAAATGGATACCAACGCAAATCGCCCCGAACAGGCAAATGAAGATCTTCCTAAGCGAGGAAGGCAAGATGACGAAGCGCCACAATCTGGCCCAAGAAGACGGATCAACATGATAATGGGTGGATCTCACTATTGCTCGGATACCGTGTCATCGATTAAAGCTTTTCAACGACGAGCCGATGTCAGCGTTAACTGGTCCGCACCCTCCAAGTTCCTAGACGACGTCATCTCATTCGCCGAAAGGGAAACAACCGAAATCGACAAACCGCACGATGACCCTCTCGTAATTGAGTTAATCATCAGTGGCTATGATGTAGCCCGGGTGCTGGTGGATACGGGCAGCACAGTGGATATAATCTTCAAAGAGACTCTCAAAAGAATGGATATCAATCCGTCCGACATAGTGGCTACCCCTAAACCATTGACTGGATTTTCCGGAGAAACGACAATGACAATCGGGACGATCAAGCTGCCTGTAGAAGCTGGAGGTGTCATCAAGCTCGTCGAGTTCTCGGTAGCCGATCACCCAGCGATCTATAACATCATCGTCGGCACACCTTGGTTAAATTTGATGCGCGCCGTAGCCTCGACCTACCATCTCTGCGTCAAATTCCCAACACCGAGTGGAATCAAAACGATTTTGGGAAGTCAGAAGGAGTCCCGCGTATGCTTCCTAGCTGCACACAAGCTCAGGAATCCTGTCACCGATCCAATAGCCAAGTCAGAACGCAAGAAGATGAAGACAGACAGGGAGCCAGTAAAAGAGCTCTCCAAGCTCTTATAGCAATTACAGATTGCGGAGGATCGCGAAGAAGAACCAGCTGAACAGCCCTGCGACCCCGTAGTATCAATTTGTATCGACGACGAACACCCGGAACGATGCGTAGAGATTGGATTCGCCCTCGACGAAAAAATCAAGGAGGAACTGGTTTCATTCTTAAAAGAAAACGTGGACACTTTCGCGTGGGCAGCAGAGGATATGCCCGGAATTGATATCGGCGTAACCAGTCACGAATTGAACATCGACCCAACCTTCAAACCAATCAAGCAAAAACGGAGAAAGTTGGGTCCTGACAGAGCGAAGGCAGTGAACGACGAAGTCGAAAGACTCTTACGAGTCGGGTCGATAATGGAAGTCAAGTACCCGGATTGGCTGGCGAATCCTGTTGTAGTCAAAAAGAAGAACGGAAAATGGCGGGTGTGTGTCAATTTCACCAATTTAAATAAGGCGTGCCCAAAAGACAGCTTCCCACTACCACACATTGATCGACTGGTCGAAGCGACGGCCGGTAACAAGCTCTTATCTTTCATGGACGCATTCTCTGGATACAACCAGATTCTAATGAATCCCGACGATCGTGAGAAGACAGCCTTCATTACGGATCGTGGAATCTATTGCTACAAGGTGATGCCTTTCGGCCTCAAGAACGCCGGAGCCATATATCAGCGCTTAGTAAACAAGATGTTTGCCAGTCAACTCGGAAGAACAATGGAGGTTTACATAGACGACATGCTGGTGAAATCGCTAGAGGCAACGGATCACGTGTTACATTTGGAGGAATGTTTCCGACAGCTCAACTCGCACAACATGAAACTCAACCCGACAAAGTGCAGATTCGCAGTCACGTCCGGCGAGTTTCTTGGCTACTTGGTTACGCATCGTGGAATCGAAGCAAATCCAAAGCAGATCGACGTCCTCGCCCAGATGGCTTCCCCAAAATCAAAATGCGAAGTGCAGAGACTGACCGGCAGGGTGGCTGCACTCAACAGATTTATTTCCCGGTCCACCGATAAGTGCTTACCGTTCTATGACACTTTACGAGGAAACAAGAAATTCGAATGGACGGAGAAGTGCGAAGAGGCCTTCCAGCAGTTGAAGAAATATCTCGCCAGTCTCCCGGTGCTTGCGAAGCCAGTCGAGGGAGAGCCGCTCTTCCTATACACCGCAATCTCCACCACGGCAGTAAGCGGAGTACTCATTCGCGACGAACGGGGGGAGCAGAAACCAATTTTTTACGTCAGTAAGACCCTCACCGACGCAGAGACAAGATACCCGCAGATGGAGAAGTTGGCTCTATCGGTGGTCATGTCCGCCAGGAAACTAAGGCCGTACTTCCAATCACACTCCATTGTGGTCCTTAGTCCTTTACCCCTACGATCGATTTTGCACAGCCCAAGTCAATCCGGGCGATTGGCCAAGTGGGCTATCGAGCTCAGCGAGTACGATATCGAGTATCGCGGACGAACCTGCGTAAAATCGCAAGTGCTTGCCGATTTTTTAATCGAACTTCTGGAGGAGAGCCTCGCCGAAGGAAACCCGAATTCGACTTGGCAACTTCACGTTGACGGCTCATCATCCAAAAATGGTTCAGGGGTCGGGATACGTCTAACGTCACCAATGGGCGAGATACTTGAGCAATCCTTCCGCCTAGGTTTTCACGCCTCCAACAACGAAGTAGAATACGAAGCTCTCATTGCCGGGATAAAGCTTGCGCAAGGACTCAAGATTGATTGCATTCACGCGTTCTGCGATTCACAGTTAGTCGCGAACCAGTTCAGCGGGGAATACGCAGCTAAAGATGAACGGATGGAGGCGTATCTGAAAATCGTCAAAGATTTGACTGCACGGTTTAAAGAGTTCACACTCTCGCGTATTCCACGAGGAGAAAACACTTCAGCTGATGCACTGGCCGCCCTCGCCTCCACTTCTGATCCTGCCTTGAAACGAGTTATTTCGGTGGAATTCATCGAACACCCGAGCATCACCCCTCCAGAAACAGTGAGTGTGGTTACGCGGTCTCAAGCCGCCAGGACTGCAAGGGAAAACGCCTGCGCACCGGACAATGCTGTAGATAATGCTGACGAACGGGATGCAGTAATCAACGAATCCATGGTCCAAGACGAGACATGTGCGGCAGACGACGGACTCACATCTCGGATGGAAATAGATGCAGTCGACAAGGACGAAGATCCTGTGACTGCCGCAGAAGAAGCAACGTCTATGGACGTGGACTGTACTACCCTCCCTTCCAACGTCGACCCCTGTAACGAAACTAGAGTCGTCGAGATGAATGGGACATGTACGGACTTACAGTACGGCTGCGACAAAGGGTGGCTTGATGGCATCCGCGGGTACATCTATGATGGTATTTTACCGTCAGACAAATGGGCAGCTCGAAAGCTTCGGATGCAAGCAGCGCGCTACGTCTTGCTCGACGACAATGTTTTCAAATGGCGACTCTCGGGGCCATTACTCACCTGCGTCGAGGGAAAGGAAGCAAGGGCAATCATGGAGGAGGTCCACGGCGGCTCCTGTGGCAACCATTCGGGAGGCCGAGGCTTGGCAATAAAAATCAAACGACACGGCTATTACTGGCCCAGCATGATACACGACTGCGAGAAATACTCGTCCAGGTGCGAGAAGTGTCAACGTCACGCACCAATGATTCATCAGCCAACCGAGATGCTGTCTTCAATATCATCGCCCTATCCTTTCATGCGCTGGTCCATGGACATCGTTGGACCTTTGCATCCGTTATTCCCCGCTCAACCTTCTTGTCGGTCATGGCCCTCTCCGAGCTCAACATCCGCTGGAGCTCGGCCACTTGAGCCTCTTGCTGGACCCGATAGGATTCCAAGTCTTCCTTATATTTCGACGCTATTTCCGTCGCAGCATCGCGCTCACATTCGGCTTTGGCAAGCTTCGAGTGAAGCCCTTCGGCCAGTTTCCGTGCACGCTCGGCCCTCCTCGCATTCTTACGGACGTCCGCCTCGTAACCGGACGTCATCTTGTTAATAGAGGCCACGAACTGAACGAAGAGAAAAAGAGAGATCAGGCATCGCATTTTCAACAGGATACAAAAAAAAGGAGGTCGACGCGAACTACCTTAGCACCACGGCGAGACATTTCGGCATATGGCTTACTCCGGGATAGAGTATCAGGAGGAGGAAAGCATTCCCCCTTGGAGAGAATCTTGGAGAAGAGAGTGGCCGAGGCCAACGCATCGTCACAAAACATTTCGGAAGCAAACGTCTGAGATAAAGATCCTTTCGCGGATCTTTCCCTCCGTCAGCCTTTGCCGGGACACGTCTCCGGACTGGCCTCACTTGATCGGTATCCTCACTTGTAGCCGCAGTCTTGCCCTTCCTACGATGAGCCGGAGGCAGTTCCAATCGCCCAAGACCCAGCACGACCTCTTTCACGATGGGGATCGACGGAGCCAGCACGGACGGTTCAACGGATACGTTGCCCGAGGGAAAAACAAGGGCAGCACTTAGCTGCTCCGCGGAAATCTCGGTTCGGCCGACCTCTGCCTGCTCCATCGCGGCACGGCTTTCGGACTCCATCCTTTCGCGAACAGATGGTCTTTTCCCCATGGTTCTCTTCGTACTGTTAGAAGAACACGAGGGAGTCGAACTCGGAGAATAATACCCAAAGTATCGTGCCCGCGCTCTCTCTACTCTCTCAAGAGTAAAATCTCCTTGCCAGTCGCACTCACCGGAAGCTAGAGTCTCACGAAGTGTAATTATGTTCGGAGGGCACGTCGGAAGTGGATTAGGAACTACAAAACCAACAAACAAAGCAGAAAATCATGACATGTTCGACAAGACAAATGAGCTCGTAAAGCTATGGATCAGCTACCGATTTTTCTCCATGTGGTCCTAATTTTGTTAACCCAATCTGCACCAACCGAAGCCTCGGAGATGGGCACAAAGAAGAAATAATCCTCCCAATATCTGTCTTTACTTGGGAATCCACCGATAATTCGGCGGTGAGCTTTGTTCGAAAGGGAGTAAAGAAGCGAATCCTTGGAGCGAAATGTCCGGAAGGATAGCAGGTTCAACAAGTGATCCACGGTGATTTCTTCGCTACACTCGAAGCTGCGGACCACGATCCCAACCAAGTGTCGAATTCCCCGCGGAGTTATTTGCGCCAGAGCCAGCCTATGTTTCCACAGATACCCAAGGATGACCCCCGGTATTGGGAACCATATGAAGCACATGTAGAAACAACTCTCGTACAAGGTGAAAAACCCTTTTGGGGGCTCACTGGCCCTATCCGATGGCAATGGAAGGATGAAGTCAATTTCTTCGGAAATGTTGAAACGATGCCTAAGGGTCTCCAAAGACTCAGCAGTGGATAAAGTAGATCCTGGTGGATCAGGCGCCTCATGCTTATATGTGCCCTTAGAAACTCGCCGTGTTGAAGAACACGCCCGAAGGCTCGCGTCTTGCTTCATCATAGCACAATCGGAACTCCAATTCTCCATCTCGATTTTAACATTAAAAGGACTCTCCATTTCGCCCAGCAAAGGAAATTGCTTCGGCGAAAAAGGATTTCGGCTGAGCACCACCTCGGCAAAAGACTACTTCAACAGAGAAGACTTCGGCCGAAAACAATCTCAGAGACAAAAAAAAAAACAACAAAACAACCTAAAAAAAAAAATCTTCAAGAGAGGGAGAGAGAAGGGAGGAGAGAAGTTACCTTGAGATTTTTGAGAAGTGAAGAAGTGAAGAGGAGGTGAGGAGAAGGGGAGCATATATAGGCTCATAAAGCAAAAGATGATGTCATCATACATTGGAAGCTGTGCCAGAACACAGTTGAGTGAAGAAATTTCTATTGGAAAAAAGGATTATCAGTCTGAAGACAGAGAGCCTGGCAGATTTCAAGAACAACGGACTCAGTGTCACATCAGCTCAGTTCGTACCTATAAGACGCGGCACATTGATCCCAGCTCGGACTTCTTCTACCTCGGCACCATCATCACTGAGACTACCGAGCTGGGGGGCTAACTGTTGGGGTCAAAACCCACCCAGCTGTGATCAATGGGAACATGGCTAAGTGTGAAGATACGAAGAATCGGACAAGGCCGGAATTACGCCTAAGTCATTCCTGTGCAAGCCCACTTAAGCACAAGAGAGGCCATTCTAGCCAAAGCAGCTCCAGTTTCGGCCAAAGAAGCTTCATTTCGGCGAAGAAGGAGGCTTAGGCAAGTTTTGTCTCCACTTAGGCAAGTCTTGTCTCCACTTAGGCAAACCTTGAAGGAAGCGTCGCTTCGGCATGGAGGCTTCGGCAAAAGAGACTTCGGCAGGCCTAGCTCACTTCGACAAAGGAGACTTCGGCAAGCCTAGCCATTTCGGCAAAGGAGACTTCGGCAAGCATAGCCACTTCGGCACTGGAGACTTCGGCAAGGAGGACTTCGGCATTGGAAAGCCTAGCCATTTCGGCAAAGGAGACTTCGGCAAGCATAGCCACTTCAGCACTGGAGACTTCGGCAAGGAGGACTTCGGCACTGGAAAGCCTAGCCACTTCGGCAGGCTTAGCCGCTTCGGCGTTGGAGACTTCGGCAAGGGAGACTTCGGCGCTGGAGACTTCGGCAAGCCTAGCCACTTCGGCAAAGGGGGACTTCGGCAAGCCTAGCCATTTCGGCAAAGGAGACTTCGGCAAGCCTAGCTCACTTCGGCAAGCCTGGCTTCGGAACAGCCTGGCTTCGGCAAGCCTGGCTTCGGCAAGCCTGGCTTCGGCAAGCCTGGCTTCGGCAAGCCTCTACTTCGGCATGGCCCTGGCTTCGGCAAGTCTCCACTTCGGCACAACCTGCCTTCGGCAAGCTCTACTTCGGCATGGCCCTGGCTTCGGCAAGTCTCCACTTCGGCACAACCTGGCTTCGGCACCGCCTGGCTTCGGCAAGCCTGGCTTCGGCACAGCCTGGCTTCGGTAAGCCTGGCTTCGGCAAGCCTGGCTTCGGCATAGCCTGGCTTCGGCAAGCCTCCACTTCGGCACGGCCCTGGCTTCGGCAAGTCTCCACTTCGGCACAGCCTGGCTTCGGCACAGCCTGGTTTCGGCACAGCCTGGCTTCGGCAAGCCTGGCTTCGGCCATGACCCACGGAGACTTCGGACGTGACCCGCGGTCTTCGGCCATGACCCACGGAGACTTCGGCCATGACCCATGGTCTTCGGCCATGACCCGCAGTCTTCGGCCATGACCCACAAAGACTTCGGCCATGACCCATGGTCTTCGGCCATGACCCGCGGTCTTCGGCCATGACCCACGGAGACTTCGGCAAACAACTCGCGGTCATCGGCCATGACCCACGGTCTTCGCCCATGACCCGCGGTCTTCGGCCATGACCCACGGAGACTTCGGCCATGACCCATGGTCTTCGGCAAGCAATCCGCGGTCATCGGCCATGACCCACGGAGACTTCGGCCGTGACCCGCGGTCTTCGGCCATGACCCACGGAGACTTCGGCCATGACCCACGGTCTTCGGCCATGACCCGCGGTCTTCGGCCATGACCGACGGAGACTTCGGCAAACAACCCGCGGTCTTCGGCCAAGCTGGCCACTTCGGCCAAGCTGGCCACTTCGGCCAAGCTGGCCACTTCGGCCAAGCTGGCCACTTCGGCCAAGCAGGCCACTTCGGCCAAGCTGGCCACTTCGGCCAAGCAGGCCACTTCGGCCAAGCTGGCCACTTCGGCCAAGCAGTCCACTTCGGCCGAACTGCCTTGCCGAAGTGAAAACCATACTAAACTGTCTGGCCGAAGTCAAAACCATACGAAACTGTCTTGGCGAAGTCAAATCTATACGAAGTTGCCTGGCCGAAGTCATTTCTATACGAAACTGTCTTGCCGAAGTGAAATCTATATGAAGTTGCCTGGCCGAAGTCATTTCTATACGAAACTGTCTTGCCGAAGTGAAATCTATACGAAGTCGCCTGGCCGAAGTCAAGTCTATACGAAGCCAGAAGACGAGGTGGCCGAAGTCATTTCCATACGAAACTGTCTTGCCGAAGTCAAATCTATACGGAGCTGTCTGGCCGAAGTCAGAGTTGCCGAAGACGATCCTGGCCGAAGTCATTCCCATACGGAGCTGTCCGGCCGAAGTCATTTCCATACGAAATTGTCTGGCCGAAATCAAGTCTACACGAAGCCAGAAGACGACGCGGCCGAAGTCATTTCTATACGAAGACAACAAGCCCATCAAGCCGACTTCGCTAAAAAGGAAATCCCAAAGGATTAGGAAGTTTTCCTTATCCCTTTAGGATTGACCTGGCCGACTCAAACTAGTATATATATCTATGTACATCCTTTGAAAAAGGGATCCGCAATTTACTTAGCAAAAAACCCTAGACTTTTTTGCTCTCAAACTCTTGTACGAAAGCATTTCGACACAGCTTAATAAAAACCATCTTTGGATCTCTTCGTTTGTGGTTCATCCGCAGAAATTTCATCCCCCTTAACAAACCTCCGACAAATTCTAATTGTGTTGATTTCGACTCCCACAATTTGGCGCTAGAAGGAGGGGGAATTGAAACTTTCTTACTCCAAGGAACCACCGCACGAACGATTCGAAGAAGATGACCAGCGACGGACGAACCGACGACCCGCAAGACACGAGGATCGATGGATCTGGAGCAACAGATACACCAACGCCTGCAGTTGTGGAGACGAACCCAGAGGCCCTATCACAGATCAAGACGATGCTGGAAACGCTGCTCAAGAAGGCGGAGGAGCAGGACAAGCTAAACACAATGATGACCGATAAGCTCGAAGTCCTTACAACGGCGAGCCGAGCCCGTGGCAGAGGCTCAGGAGTTGACCTAATGAGGCGCCCTCTTCGACGTCTCAACCCAACGGTCCTCGATTTCTCAACACCCCACCATGCGCCGAGAACCCAAGGCGGATTGCTCCCTACAAACCAACCAACCACAACCGCTGGACAGAACGCGACACCGCAGGAGGCAAACACGCAGACTATGGGAGGAACGAATCCAGTGATCAACCTGGAGGACAACCCAGAGGGTGAACACGACTCGGAATACCGCCGCGAAGCTGAACTCACGGGTGCGACCCAAACTCGAAACGAACGAAGCAACACCAACCTTGGCCACGATCAGGACCTTACCGAAGAGGAGGAGGACATCCTCTGGGCCCAGCGAGCCCAGATCGAGGAAGAGCGCAAAGCGATAATCCAAGCCCAAAAGGAGGAGATGGCCGAAATCCGGGCAGGCATGGAGCAAGCTGCCACTGAGATGAAATTCGTTCGATCACAGATGCATATGGCTACAAGCAAGGCTCCTGAGCTCGACCGAGTGCTTGAAGAAGCACAGAACACCCCCATTCACGACTCGAATCACTAAGGTAAGGGTTTCTGATCCGGGGAAGATGAAGATACCAGTCTACGAAGGTAAGACTGATCCAAAGGAGCACTTGACCGCCTTCGCAATAGCAATGGGACGAGCAAACTTCAGAGAAGGAGAAGAAGACGCTGGACAATGTCTCTTGTTTGTTGAGCACCTTAAAGGCCCAGCTCTCCAATGGTTCTCCAGGCTGGGAAGAAATTTGATCGACAATTTCAATCAGCTGTCTTCGGCATTCCTTAAACATTATGCTATATTCATGGAACGCCGAACATCCGATGCGGATCTGTGGACCATGGGGCAAGGACAGAACGAGACATTGCGAACCTTCATCGGACGGTTCAAGTCAGTACTGTCGAAGGTAGAGGGGATAAGTGACGAAGCCGCGCTGCAAGCGTTAAAGAAAGCCCTGTGGTTCGACTCCGATTTTCGGAAGGAGATTGCGCTGAACGCACCAACCACGATCCAGGATGCATTGCACCGAGCGACGGACTTTGCCTCCAACGAAGAAGAAGTGAAGATCCTAGCCCAGAAGCACGGAAAGGCGAAGTCCACGAACTACCCTCCCTCTGCTCCGGACCCACCGAACAACAGAAAGGGCAACCAAGGCCCTGGATACATCCAACACGAAGGGGGATTCAAAGGAGCCCATAGCTACCAAGTTGATTCGTCAAGCTTTGGGCAAGGACGAGGTCAGGGCCGAGGAAGAGGTACATGGAGTAGCACGTGGACCAGGGACCAAGAAACTTACGATGAAACGGCTTATTGCGAACATCACCATATCTTCGGACACTCAACTGCAAATTGCCGCATCCTAGGTTTGAAACTCGCTGCCAGACTGGCGGCTGGCAAACTCAAAGGTGATATTAGCCTCAAGGACTTCGACATGGATTCCAACGCAAACCGCCCCGAACAGGCAAACGAAGATTTTCCTAAGCGAGGGAGGCAAGACGACGAAGCGCCACAGTCTGGCCCGAGAAGACGGATCAACATGATAATGGGTGGATCTCACTATTGTTCGGATACCGTCTCATCGATTAAAGCTTTTCAACGACGAGCCGATGTCAGCGTTAACTGGTCCGCACCCTCCAAGTTTCCAGATGATGTAATCTCATTCGAAGAAAGAGAAACTACCGGAATCGACAAACCTCACGATGACCCTCTCGTAATCGAGCTAATCATCAACGATTGCAATGTGGCCAGAGTATTGGTAGACACGGGAAGCACGGTGGACATAATCTTCAAAGAGACTCTCAGAAGAATGAACGTCGACCTATTTGAAGTAACGGCAACTCCAAAACCATTGACTGGATTCTCCGGAGAAACAACAATGACAATCGGAACAATCAAGCTACCTGTTCGGGCTGGAGAGATAACCAAAATCGTGGAGTTTTCGGTGGCCGATCACCCAGCAATCTACAACGTTATTATGGGAACCCCTTGGTTAAATACGATGCGCGCCGTGGCCTCAACATACCACATGTGCATAAAGTTCTCAACGCCTAATGGAATCCAAACCATTCGTGGAAATCAGAAGGAATCCCGAATTTGTGTTATGGCCGAGCATAAGCTCAGAAATCCCGTAGCAGAACTCAACACGAAGACGAAGGAAAAGAGAGCCAAGTTGGATCAGCAACCTAAGTCAAAGCAAAGTTTTACGAGTCACTGAGTCACTTCACATGAACTACGGGGCGGCTTGATCCCTGCAAAGGGTACGTAGGCAGCTCGTCTTCGGATGGGTTCAGCTGCCCCCCTCTTTAAAAAAAAGGGGGGGGGGGAGTGGGTACGTATACTCGTATACTTCCACCTTCATAATAGGTGTTAAGTCTACTTAATACAAGCTTTTCGAAGCTAAGATCATCATACCACATCCTTCACATGTTACTAAAGCCTTAACAAAAACAGGCATCCCATTCGCTTCCTTCACGGATTACTCAAAGTCCTAACTAAACAGGCACCTCATCTCACTCTCGTTGCTGCTGGCCACAGCAACGAACTACTACATCCTTTACGGATCAACTATTACATTCTAGCGGATTAAAAGCGCGCGCTATATAAATGTATATGTCCATTGTCGGAGCGGATATGCTTACGGTAGCGTATCCATAAACCGAAATGTTCATCTTAAACCCAACAAACGAATCGTTGGTCGCAACAGTACTAGATATCCATTGTCGGAGCGGACATGTTTATGGTAACGTATCCGTAAACCGAAATGCTCATCAAAAACCCAACAAACGAATCGTTGGTCGCAACAGTACTACATGTCCATTGTCGAAGCGGATATGCTTACGGTAGCGTATCCGTAAATCGAAATGTTCATCTTAAACCCAACAAACAAATCATTGGTCACAACAGTACTACGTGTCCATTGTCGGAGCGGATATGCTTACGATAGCGTATCCGTAAACCGAAATGTTCATCTGAAAACCCAACAAACAAATCGTTGGTCGAAACACCTATGCTCATTATCGGAGCAGATATGTTTACATTAACATATCCGTGAATCGGAATGATCATCTTAAACCCAACAAACGAATCATTGGCATTAATGTTAACACAAGGTACAGTGAAACAGGTCGAACCTCCTTGGATAAAAAGCATTCAGCAACGAGTTTCGGAAACAAAGAAACAACACAACAAAAAGCAAAAGCCACAAGGCAAACATAACAAGTTGATACGGATAAAGCCATCCAGGCACCATGTCCAAATAAAGTCAAGCACAACGACATAAAACGAGATAAGCCAAGCTGTAGTCTTCGGCACCTCCTCAGTAACGGGTTCGGCATCGGAGGTCTTCAACTCGGTAACCAACTTGTCGAACTCGTCGTAGCACCATCATACCTAGCTTTCCACCCTTGGAGTTTCTCAACTCCGGCCTCTAACGAGGGGGTTCGTCACCACGAAGCAACGCAATCAGTTCAAGGTTACCATCGACTTGGGCGAGATCGACCATGCTATTTTTCGACAACACGCTTAAGCTCTGAATCTTCTCCTCGGCTCGATCAACCTTTGCCTGAAATTTCTTTGCCACTTTTGCGCCGAGCCAGAGACGAATTTGGTTGCCTAAGACCCAACACACAGCTCCTTCGGCAAAAACACAAGAAGAATCAGTTCGGCGAGAATTTTTCGGCGGAAGAGTTTTCGGCAAAAAATCACTTCGGCGAGAATTTTTCAGTGGTAAAGTTTTCGGCAAAATCACTTCGGAAAGAATTTTTTCGGTGGTAAAGTTTTCGGCAAAATCACTTCGGCGAGAATTTTTTCGGCGGAAAAATCTTCGGCAAAAAAGGACTTTTTCAACAAAACACGAAGCTTCGGATCGGCAATAGGGAACCTGGCTCAGCAAATTCAACGTAATCAAGTTTGGTAGAATATCAAGAACGACGGACTCGGTGTCATGTCAACTGAGCTCGTACCAATCAACGCGGCGCATTGATCCCAGCTTGGACTTCCTCTACCTCGGCACTATCATCACTGAAACTACCGAGCTGGGGGGCTAACTGTTGGGGTCAAAACCCACCCAGCTGTGATCAATGGGAAAACGGCCAAGTATGGAAATACGAAGAATCGGACAAGGCCAAAATTGTGCCTGAGTCGTTTCCGTACGAGTCCACTTAAGCACAAGAGAGGCCGTTCTGGCCAAAGCAGCTCCATTTTCGGCCGAGGAAGCTTCACTTCGGCAAGGCTTGGTCTTCACTTAGGCAAGCCTTATCTCTACTTAGGCAAGCCTTGTCCCCACTTAGGAAAACACGGAGACTTCGGCAAGCTTGGAGATTTCGGCAAGCTTGGAGACTTAGGCAAGCACGGAGACTTCGGCAACGAATGGGGAGACTTCGGCAAGCTCCACTTCGGCAACGAAGGAGACATCGGCAAGCTTGGCTCACTTCGGCATGGAGACTTCGGCAAAGAAAGAAGGAGACATCGGCAAGATTGGCTCACTTCGGCATGAAGACTTCGACGAAGAAAGAGGAGAGACATAGGCAAGCTTGCCTCCACTTAGGCAAGCCCACATCGGCACGGGAGCTCACATCGGCAAGCCCACTTCGGCAGGGAGAGCTCCACTTCGGCAAGCCTAGCCACTTCGGCAAGCCTAGCTCACTTCGGCACGGAGACTTCGGCAAGCCAAGCTCACTTCGGCTCGGAGATTTCGGCAAGCCTAGCTCACTTCGGCACGGAGACTTCGGCAAGCCAAGCTCACTTCGGCACGGAGATTTCGGCAAGCCTAGCTCGCTTCGGCACGGAGACTTCGGCAAGCCTAGCTCGCTTCGGCACGGAGACTTCGGCAAGCCAAGCTCGCTTCGGCATGGAGACTTCGGCAAGCCAAGCTCGCTTCGGCATGGAGACTTTGGCAGCCTCACTTCGGCAAGCCGAGCTCACTTCGGCACGGAGATTTCGGCAAGCCTAGCTCGCTTCGGCACGGAGACTTCGGCAAGCCAAGCTCGCTTCGGCATGGAGACTTCGGCAAGCCAAGCTCGCTTCGGCATGGAGACTTCGGCAGCCTCACTTCGGCAAGCCAAGCTTACTTCGGCAAGCCAAGCTCACTTTGGCAGCCTCACTTCGGCAAGCCAAGCTCACTTCGGCACGGAGACTTCGGCCAGCCAAGCTCGCTTCGGCATGGAGACTTCGGCAGCCTCACTTCGGCAAGCCAAGCTCACTTCGGCAGCCTCACTTCCGCAAACAACTCGCGATCATCGGCCATGACCCACGGTCTTCGGCCCTGACCCATGGAGACTTCGGCCATGACCCACGGTCTTCGGCCATGACCCGCGGTCTTCGGCCATGACCCACGGAGACTTCGGCAAACAACCCGTGGTCTTCGGCAAACAACTTGTGGTCATCGGCCATGACCCACGGTCTTCTGCCGTGACCCGCGGTCATCGGCCATGACCCACGGTCTTCTGAAATGACCCGCGGTCTTCGGCCATGACCCACGGAGACTTCGGCCATGACCCACGGTCTTCGGCAAGCAACCCGCGGTCATCGGCCATGACCCACGGTCTTCGGCAAGCAACCCGCGGTCTTCGGCCACTTCGGCCAAGCAATCCACTTCGGCCAAGCAGTCCACTTCGGCCAAGCTGGCCACTTCGGCCAAGCTGGCCACTTCGGCCAAGCTGGCCACTTCGGCCAGCAGTCCACTTCGGCCCAGCTGGCCACTTCGGCCAAGCTGGCCAATTCGGCCAAGCTGGCCACTTCGGCCAAGCAGTCCACTTCGGCCAAGCTGGCCACTTCGGCCAAGCAGTCCACTTCGGCCAAGCTGGCCACTTCGGCCAAGCAGGCCACTTCGGCCAAGCTGTCCACTTCGGCCAAGCAGTCCACTTCGGCCAAGCAGTCCACTTCGGCCAAGCAATCCACTTCGGCCGAACTGCCTTGCCGAAGTGAAAACCATACGAAACTGTCTGGCCGAAGTCAAAACTATACGAAACTGTCTGGCCGAAGTCAAAACCATACGAAACTGTCTTGCCGAAGTCAAATCTATACGAAGTTGTCTGGCCGAAGTCATTTCCTATACGAAACTGTCTTGCCGAAGTGAAATCTATACGAAGTTGCCTGGCCGAATTCAAGTCTATACGAAGCCAGAAGATGACGTGGCCGAAGTCATTTATATACGAAACTGTCTTGCCGAAGTCAAATCTATACGGAGCTATCTGGCCGAAGTCATTCCCATACGGAGATGTCCGGCCGAAGTCATTTCCATACGAAACTGTCTGGCCGAAATCAAGTCTACACGAAGCCAGAAGACGACGCGGCCGAAGTCATTTCTATACGAAGACAACAAGCCCATCTTCGGCCTACAACGATACAGAGGCCCATGAAGTCAAGCCGACTTCGCTAAAAAGGAAATCCCAAAGGATTAGGAAGTTTTCCTTATCTCTTTAGGATTGACCTGGCCGACTCAAACTAGTATATATATCTATGTATCCGCAATTTACTTGTGAAAAAACCCTAGATTTTTTTTGCTCTCAAACTCTTGTACGAAAGCTTTTCGACACAGCTTAATAAAAAACCATCTTTGGATCTCTCCGTTCGTGGTTCATCCGCAGAAATTTCATCCCTCTTAACAAACCTCCGACAAATTCTAATTGTGTTGATTTCGACTCCCACAATTGGTCGTCAGAATAGTGAATTAGCAGTTTACTTGGAAGAGGCGGAATTTCGATTATGGGCTTGTGCACATTTTCCAGGAGATAGATTTGGTATAATGACGAGCAACATTGCAGAATCCATTAATGCCGCGCTTAAGGAAGACAGATCATTTCCTATTAAATATTTTGTGGAGGCTATTAGAAAGTTATTGTCAAGGTGGTTTGTGGAAAGGCGAGACAAAGCTGCCTCATTAAAAACAAATTTCCCCCCAAACGTTGAAAAGTTACTGCATGAAAGACACGGTAGCTTGGAAATTTTAAATGTTCATCATACTGATTCAAATTGTAGCCATGTTACAGGTGGAGATTATGATTGTGTGGTTGATCTACAGAAGGTATGTAAGTTTTTTTTTGCTATTTATCACTGCCAGTTTCAGGAAACGTATCCTGAGCAAGTCTGCGAGTCTTAGGAAACGTTTGCCTTGTTTATCTGCTCTGAGTTCGATTCCTTTTTAAAATTTATGAAATTTATGATTGCAGAGACTTTGTACTTGTAAACAATATGATGTCGAGAAGATTCCATGCGAGCACGCGATTAAAGCAGCATTAAGTCGGAAAACTGATGAAGCTACCCTGGTGGATGATCATTTCACAAAGGGCTACTTGTATTCAACGTACTCAGAACCTATAAAACCTGTAGACGAAGATTTGATTCTACCACCACACGTAATTAGTGAACAATGTCTGCCACCGGTCATAAGAGTACCTTCCGGTAGACCGAAGGCAAAGAGATACCTTTCTGCTATTGAAAAGGCTAAGCGGTTCAAGCGTAATCAATGGAAAAAGAAAAAAACAGAACCTTCGCAGAGTACTCCATCCACAAAGCAAAAAACGAAGCAGAGGACTCAATCCACAACGAATCAAACGAAGCAGAGGACTCCATCCGTTACGAAGAAAACGATGCAGAGTACTCCATTCAGCGATAATATTTCACCCACTACTCCATCCCCAAAGGTGAGAAGGAAACGATCTCGTAATTCTTCGACTACTCAAACACCAAATAAGAAAGCTAAACTTTCGCAGAGTACTCCACCCCCACAGATGAAAAAGAGTCTTTTCCAGAGTAGCCCAAAAATTTATCACAGGTGCTCAAAATGCCATAATGCAGGACACAATCGAAAAACATGCCCATTTTCTTGACTCTGGCTTGACTCTGGCTTCACTCTGGCTTTACTCTGGCTTCACTCTGGCTTCAAGTTTATTTAAACAAGGAAACAAATCTTGGTTTATAACTTTATTTATTTGTCCTTATTTATGGTGCTCCGTTGTTTTATGTTAGTCTTTTAGTTTGATGTGGGTATCATAAAATAGTCGGTATAGCAGAGTGTGCATCTGGTATCGCAGAGTCTGCATCTGTTATCGCAGAGTCTGCATCTGTATCAAGTATCGCGAAGTCTGCGTCTGATATCTGCATGAATCATCCAGTAATCTGCTATTAATCTTCCTGTGCTCTACTATAGATTTTACTTTTAGTTTCATTCAAAAAATATATATGCTCAACAAATCCGAGGGTAAAACATGTTATTCAATTAAAATCCACATATTGAATTACGGAATCATAACTTTTCAAGGATTTATAAATACAGAAACAAATAAAATTAGAAAAAATAGTTCAAATCTCCTATATAATGCGGCAAAGCTGTCTTGCGAACCAATACAGGTAGCAATTTTCGCATCCAGGTTGATATTCGTGCTCAGTGGCACAATTTGGAAAAGGCAAATCTGGACAGTCAGGGTATTGCCACGTTGATGCAAAAGAATGGTTCATGGGTGGATAGAAAGCTACAACCACATCCAGAACCTCCTCCCCAAGCTTGGTGAGTTTATCAAAATCACCTTCAGCGTGTACGTCGACACATAATTTGAGAAGTTGTGCAGCCTTTTTCGTACGTCCAGCACATACACACAGCATTCCACAGAGATAAGTTGCGTTAGCACTAAAAGGGACAAGCCGTTCCAAAAGATCCATGGCTGCGCTGATATTTTGTTCTGCGGTCACGAGTCTTGCAGCCTCATAATAAATAGCAGTTGGGTTTCCGGCGTTTAAGCATCTTACAAAAAAGCTGCGATTCGCCCCGTCTAGGAGAATTTTATCTGTGTCTTCACATAGATCGTGGATATTAAGTTCCTTGAGGACTTCATCACTGTACACTACATCTCTACCGATCCGCCCTATTCGGAGGATGTGTTCGACTCTCCACAAGGTGAGGCGGCCAAGTTTTTGTGCAATGACAGAGATAATGTCCGAAGGGAGCTCTGGTATTTGCATGTTAACCTACGATGTGATGCGGTATTTGGATTTTGAAAATAATTAACAGGCACTCTGTTCGTAAACAATCTACTATTTTTATAGATAAGAAAATATATGAAAGGGGTCGATCTTCCTTTAAATTGTCTTGGAAAATAAAACTCAATTTACAGGGATGATTACTGTGCAACCGGTCAACTATCATAACATAAGATACTCTGCCTTGGAAAAGACAACTCAATTTAATAAGAAATGGCAGAGAAAGCGCGTAAATTTGCCGCGCAATAAATGCCGCGAACACCCATAAGAATAAAGGACAAGTCATTTTTTACACATGAGGAGATGAATGACAACTCATTTAAAAAGTATACATCAATGAACATGTGTTTATTGCAGTAGTTGAAAACACATTCCCTAGTCTGCCAAAACCCTAGAGTAACGCTTCGTGTTCATATAGGAGAAAGTCGTGTCTGTTTGTCTCTACATTTATTTGTTTACCAAAGATGCAACATTCATCATCTTCGTCTCTCTTACCAAGTTTGTGACCATGGGTTATAGTGTAAGGCGAATTAAAATGGAACTTAATCGGATCCAGAAGGATGTTCCTACACAGTTCATCAGGGCAGGTATAAAATCTAGAACTCCCAAGTCTTTTATGCAGTTAGAGGTAGTATTATTTACGGATGATAATAGGACCTTTACGAATGTAGTATTATTTAGATTAAATATCTGAGTTGAGTCTTATATGTTTTAGGTCCCGTTGGTGATTGTGTTTACGAATGGGAAGCAGCTATCAATGGACCCTTCAACAGTCCCTATGCCGGAGGGATTTTCTTTCTTACCATCCATTTTCCTCCGGATTATCCGATAAAGGCGCCAATGGTTTGCTTTTTGCTTTTTCAGTTAATTGTTATTTGTTGCAGGATGAAACTTCACACTTGATTATCTTGCTTTTCATCTTGCTTTTAATTGATATTCTCTTTGTCTTTGCATGCAGGTGGCTTTCAAAACAAAGATTTACCACCCAAACATCAACGCAAAAGGAGCGATTGACTATGATATCTTGAGGGAAAAATGGTCTTCTGCTTTAACCATGTCCCAGGTTTGGAATTTTTTTCAGATTTAACAAAGTTTTGTCGAAAAAAATACTTCAGCCAAACATGTGTGTTAATGGGATGGATTTTTGTTATGGAATTAGGTTTTGATGTCAATTTGCGCGCTGATGACTGACCCAATCCTAGATGATCCTTTTCTGCCGGAGGTAACCCATATTTACAAGACTGACAAATCCAGGTTCGAGTCAACTGCGCGAAGCTGGATGGAGAAGTATGACATGGGATCATAGTGAGGTGGTGGAGGCAAAGAAAGGAGCTGTCTCACTTGTGTGTTCTTTAGTATCTTTTCTATGTTTGCTTTAGTATCTTCTGAAGACTGGTTTGCTATAAGTGTTTCATTTTGAACTCGCGGATCAATTCGGTTATTGGTTATTTTGAGCGAAGGCGCAGTATCTGCTTGTACTCTGCATCTGAGAAGATGATGGGCGGACTCTGCATTTAGGCTGCATCTGTGTGTTCTTTAGTGTCTTTTCTATGTTTGCTTTATTATCTTCTGAAGACTGGTTTGCTATAAGTGTTTCATTTTGAACTCGCGGATCAATTCGGTTATTGGTTATTTTGAGCGAAGTCATAGTATCTGATTGTACTCTGCATCTGAAAGCAGATGATGGGCGGACTCTGCATTTAGGCTGCATCTGTGTGTTCTTTAGTGTCTTTTCTATGTTTGCTTTATTATCTTCTGAAGACTGGTTTGCTATAAGTGTTTCATTTTGAACTCGCGGATCAATTCGGTTATTGGTTATTTTGAGCGAAGTCATAGTATCTGATTGTACTCTGCATCTGAAAGCAGATGATGGGCGGACTCTGCATTTAGGCTGCATCTACATCGCTAACACTGCGCATAAACTGCATCTTCTCAACTTGTTTTCATCCACAAAGGTCTAACTAAACAAAATAAAAGTATACATAAATTACTGAGCTATTATAACGAGACATACTAAAGTGTTACTCCGAGTCTCAAAAGATCGAGTGCAATAACATTAAACAACACAGTTGACGAGGTTTATTCTAGGTGGTATTGGTACGATGAATAGGGTCATCAATGTATGCATCTTCAACCATTGAGAAACCACCAGTCTTAACAACCCTTAGTTGCTGGATTGCTTCTTCAACGGCAGGAATTGCTGGATTTATGAGGAGTTCAGAGAATGGGTAGAGAGCCGAGACACGTATCTCACCTGCAATGCCAAAGAGTCACCTACTCATATATGTTGCAATAGTTCTCTATGGTTGAATGAATTAGTAACACTACCTCCAAAATAGTCCATATTCCAATTTCGTAGCACGCAGAATATGACCTTCCCAATTGGCTGAAGTCGCCAGAAGTACTCAAATTCATCAGCAAATGTTCCCTTCGCAATACAGTTGATATTTTCGCCGCTGCAGCTCACAAAGACGAATTTATAGTACTTCATTCTCAAAAGACATCCTAAACTATAAACATAATTAACTTACCTGAAATTCCTCAATGTGAAGTGTAGAACTTTGTGACCAGGGACAACGTAAACGTCATCTGTGAAGCCTTGATAAATTTCTAATTTCTTGACTTTCACAATAGCACCAAGCAAATCAACTGTGTTATATAGCAACATGAATATAGATTAAGAAATCTGACGTGAAATGGAAAATCAAACAACTAATATTCCATCAATACTTACCAACACTAATCTTCTTATGCAATGAGCCGTTTAGAACTCTGCAAAATGGAGATAACGACACCATATGATTACCACAGATTCGTGCTACCTTTTTAATGATCGATTCTTCATGGAAGAAGATATGGAACTCATGGTGTGTTAGTTTCCACTGATCCGGCCTCGTCGTCACTTCAAAATCCCTAATCAAATACCATTCCCCTTCAGCCACGTCTTCAAACTTTGACAACATATGATTTTGAATGGTTGCAGAGATCCAAACACCCTAAACCATAAAACCAAGGATTGTATCTATTCCTCTAAAAATTAAACAAAATCATGTATTCCTAAGAGACCACATAAGGACATCAAAGCATGCAATTCTTACGGCGTGATAATCAGCGAGAAGCAAGTGTCTTTCAGGTTGAAAGCGTGCATAGTGCTCTCCAAATCTTGAGTGACAAGTCTAGAACCATATCTTCATGAGTGACAAGTCTAGAACCATATCTAAATGAGCCATTTCTTTAGACTATAAGTTTTAGAGAAAAGTTTGGAAGAAAAGTTTTGAGCCTGAAATGTTTGGAGAAAAGTGTTGGAGCCTGAGAAGTTTTGAAAAAACGATTGGATTGAAGAACGGTAAATAATCAAAACTGACTTTTTACGGTTCCAAAAAATGTTAAAGAGTCAAAGCAATATCACATCACAAGTTTGGTTCGCGAAGCGCCACGTGTCGATAATCGCATGATGCAATATGAGAAACAAGGCATTGCCGTAATTGTTAGAATGCGCAGTGTCATGCATTAACTTACTCTGCATTTAATTGGTAAAAAGGGACTTATTTGCTAGTTTCTACGATTCTTTATTATGGGTCCATAATGATGGACACTCTAGCAGAGGAAGAGCGGACTTCTTTAATTGATACGACAATAACTTTTGATTCGACGTAGTACTACTTTTAAAAATAACTTTTTAGACGCAACTCAATAAACTTATTGAATTGGTCATTGGAGATACTTCGAAAAGTTATAGTATAATATTTCAAACTTCACCACAGCAGAGTACGAGAAACTAATATATTGCGCTTTCTCTGCTCTTTCTCTATTTATAATCTGCTTATTAAATAATGTTAGTATTTACTTTGCTCTTACTCTGCCTACGACAGAAGAAGAAGAACAGACCTCTATTTTTATTTTGCGTATTATTTTATGTTCACTGCAAATGTTATGCAAATATGGTGTAAAGCAGATTACGGCACATTTTACGCAGATCATAGCTGAATGTACCATAACATTAACAACCGTTTGTTAGAATGCCCAGTGTCATGCATTTACTTACTCTGCATTTAATTGGTAAAACAAACAATAACATATAATTATCGTTATTCCGAAATAATATTTTAGATAAGTTATAGAAAAATATTTCAAACTTCCCTACTGCATAGTACGAACAGACGCTGCTAATTCTCTACGCGTAGTACTGCTTTGTCTCTGCATTTATCCTAACCTTATATTAAGCTTCCCAAAAACCAATAGTATTTTTATTGTCTCAAAAATATTTACGATTGTGAATATATAGTAAAAATGAAACTTACTTTTCACGGTTCCATTAAAAATGTTAAGAGTCAAAACAATATCAACTCACATCACATCATGCACTCGTATACGGCCATACTCTGCAGCCATCAATGGCAAGATCGGGTTGCGCCAATTACTTTTGATTCGACGTAGAACTACTTTTATAAATAAGTTTTTAGCAGCAACCCAATAAACTTATTGAATTAGTAGAAAATTATAGTATAATATTCAAACTTCAAGACAGCAGAGTACGAGGAAACTTCATATACTGCTCTTACTCTGTCTAAGACTTGTCGATAATCGCAGACATCTATTTTTAATCTGCGTACTCCTTTCTGGGGCCCATTTTGCTGGACGCTCTATCAGCTGATGGGTCCGAATGGTAGCATCTAGTATCAAAGTTGAGTTGCAGTAGATGTTATATTTGATTTAACTTGCAGTAAAAATATGTTGCATAAACTGCAGATTTATGTGGTGAGTTTGCTTTTACTTAGCATTTTACAGAAGAGGCTGGGAAAAGTCTATTTGAATTCTACGGTTTAGGGGGAAAATTGAAAATTCAAATATCTTTGAATTTTTAAACATTATCAATCTCGTGGCAAATACGGGCTGATACCCATATATAGAACTCATCCTAATAGTACTGCCGAAAATAAACGATAAAAAAGCACGCATTTGTTATATAACAGAAGAATCAAAGGACAATGTATAGGTGTAGTGTTAATAACATTTCTATCCATTTGGCATATCTCGCCACGTCATCATTATTTAGTCGCAAACCAATGGCAGATCAATAGCACACCAACGGAAGATCAATAGCAAAACTAAATAGATAAATGTGACAATTACAAAACTAAATAGATAAAAAAACAGGTGATATTCTACGAAGTGTCCGGGGAACGGTCGCGCTTCATCCCTCTAGAACTCCCAGGAACATCGCAGCCAACGTCGGCCGATCCAAACTCGCGACTTATACGATCCAAGAACCTTGACTGCTGGGTCAAAGTTGTTGCCACAACCCTAACCGAATCCACAGCCCTCTCCACATTCCGAAGCCGAGTCTCCAAACCACATATTTTAGCACGTAGGGCTTCTCCCTCCAACTCCAACTCCTCGCAACGAGGACAATGAACATTAGTGATGCGAGACGGATACACGTTTTGCCAAGTAAGCCTAAGGCGATCCAGGCTACCTGGACGGACCTCTGCTTCGTCGATATCCGCCCGAAGAGAACTCCCGTCAACTGCGGCGTCGGAGAGAAAAAACTCAGGGCGCCGATAAGAGAGTGGAATCAAAAAAAGGGCATTAGAAAAATCGGGATATGTGCGACGATTCTGCTTTGTTAGAACTGATGAAGCGCAACAGAGAGAAAACACATGTTAAAAGAGTTAGCTTGATCAATTCGCCAGAGTCTAATGAATTTTTTGTAAGATGGAAATTACCTAAATCAGACCTCAAGCGGAGAAGTCCGTCAGGACCGGAATGACGAACAAAGAAGTAGTGAATCTTGTCATCATCACCACCCTCAATTTGGAGAGGAAGTTCAACTGGAGATCTGCAACCGTCATGAAGAATAAGTTCATATCTATTAGACCAGGGGTCTATACTCCTAACCTCAAAAGCCCCAAAAATCATAGCACTGGAAACAGTGATTCCAGATAAGTCTGACAGTATTTGGAGGGTGCAATCTGAAGTTCTTTACAAAACTCCATCATCAAAAAAGACAGGCGATGGCGGAAACCTGCCCGAAAGAAAGACCAATAGACGGTGATATAGCCTACCGGAAGAATCCCGGGCACATCTTGTACCTCTGGATATTTGAACCAATCTGAATTCCTTGGCAGAGCAGGAATCACACTGTTGGGTTCGCTCCCGCCAGAGGAAGAAGAAGTTAAGGAAAAGGCAGACATCGGATTCAAAGAAGATTGGTGAGACTAATGGGTAGAAAAGAAGAATAAAAGATACGCTTGCGTTTTGTAGCTTTTGGATTATCTTTATTTTGTTTGTTTGAGACTGATGGAGGAAAGGATAAATTATCTTAGTTTTTACACCCAAATAAAGAAGAGATCTTTTATACTCGTTGAAGGGAAACCGTATCGGTATGGAAGCCCTAATTAGTCATTCTCTGCAACTATTACTAGATGCCTCTGAGATGATGCTGCTCCATTCCAAGGGCCACGAGTCGATCATCACATTATTGAACACGAGAAACAAGGTACATTATTAATTGTTCTACTACAATACGACATACGCCACGTGTCGATCATACATGATAGAACACGTTAAGTAAGGAATGGCAGTGATTGTGACTACTCTATTTATATCCTGCAATAAATTTAATAGTACTCTGCTTAGGCACCTTCTCTGCATATACTCTACGAAATAACGGGTTAAATGATGGGAAGGTAGACAACTAAAATGATGGGAAGGTGGACCGTTGAAATGACAGCTAAGCGAAAAAAACTGACGTACGTGGTTTTGCTTTATCCCTCTCGTCTATAAAAGAAAGAAGAACCCTCAACACATTCTCTGCATTTTACTCTTTTACATGCACATATTCAAGACATCATGGCCGCAGATCATTCGAAGAAAAGAAAAGCACCAATGTCAGACCTGGAGTTGGAAGCAGAAGAGAAGCGGAATAATGCAGTTATGGAGGCAGAAAAGGAAGGAAAGGATCGCCTGAGGGCCATTCTTCTGCTGGTGCGATCTCAAATGAGAGCGAAGGACGAAGCTCACCGCGTCAAACTCAAGTTGGAAAGAATAGCCGGTAAACGCTCTATGTTGGAGAAGATGATGCATGAAGAACAAGTGGTCATGGATGCTAGGCGGCAGCAGTTAGCAGAGAAAGAAATGATTGCTGAGGAGGAGCTGAGAGGAATTACAGTTCCTCGTATTGATTGGTTAAAACTTGGTCTTTCGTTTATGGAGGACTAAAGTTATGTAGAACTCTTGTTATCCTAATTATTTTACTTTTCTTAAAATTTCAACAATATTTAGTTTATTTGATGTTGTTTATCTTTTCTTGGATTTGTTGTTTGTACTCTTTTCTTCGACTTGTGTTTCTGTGTGTATTCAAAACTTTCAAACTACATCTCCTTTTGGATGCAAACTACGGTTGGTGCAGAGTAACCTACATCTCATTTTGGATGCAAACACTACAAGAAAACAGGCCAATTTTCGAGGAGAATTTGCGACCAATATTGAGGTCGCAAATTTGCGAGGCGTTTGCTAGGAATTTCCGTTTGAAGTCGCAAATTAGTCGCAAATTTGCGTGGATAATTTTCGTCGCAATTTCGTCGCAAATATCCTCAAATTTGCGACTAATTTGCGACCAAAAGATAGTTCGTAGCAAACACGCTGCAAATTTGCGAGGCATTTGCGGGGACAGATATTTTCTAAGATTTGCGACTGATTTGCGAGAATATTTAGAAAGTAGTTACCCACGTTTTTAATGATTTCCAACTGCTTTTTGCTACTAATTGTTTGGTCGCAAATGGGTAGCAAATTACTAGCAAATGCCTTGCAAATATTTTTTCCTAGCAAATTAGTAACAAAGGTTGGTCGCAAATGAGTAGCAAAAATAGCTGATCCTCTATAAATAGCAAGCTATGGGGGAGACGAAAATCATATCACAAACATCCCAAATCTACTAACAAAAATATTTTATTTCGCAAACACACTATAAATTCGATATTTTTGTGGAGAGGTCGATAATCGGATCATGTCTTGGCATCATGAGATATACACGGTTCGGGCATGGATGTACAACCGGCGAGATCCAGATACCGGTGAAGTGACGAGAGAATTTAGAGATGGTCTTGATCAATTTTTGACCCACGCGACACATCAGTCATTCGCGGTAGAAAACGGTAACAAAATTTTCTGTCCTTGTGTTAAGTGCGAGAACATTGATCATCATGATGCAAACACTGTTTGGAAGCATTTATATATGAGGGGGTTTTTACCTAACTATTATGTGTGGTTTGCGCACGGAGAAGATTTTGTAGTTAATGTTCCGGGTAGTTCAAGTACGAGTTATCATGGCAATCAAGATGGCGCTAGTAGTTTTGATAATAACTATGATCAGCATGCTCATCAGCAAGATTATAATGAATATGGATATGGTAATAGTGATGGGAATAGGTTTCATGACATGGTTACTGATGCATTTCATGAAAGTACTGCCTCGTTTAATGATAATACTTTTGAAGAACCAAACCCGAGTGCTAAAAAGTTTTACGATATGTTAGACGCTGCTAATGAACCCATCTACGAAGGATGTAGAGAAGGGCTTTCAAAATTGTCATTAGCATCTAGGATGATGACAATTAAAAGCGAAGATAACATTAGTGAAAATTGCATGGATAAATGGACTGCATTGTTTAACGAGTATTTGCCGGAGGGCAATAACTCGGCAGAGAGTTACTATGAAATACATAGACTGGTCGCGAGTCTTGGTTTACCATCTGAGATGATTGACGTCTGCATTGATAACTGTATGATTTTCTGGAAAGATGATGCTAAGTTGCAGGAATGTCGTTTTTGCAGAAAACCGAGATATAAAGAGACAGGTGGCCGCACGAGGGTGCCGTTCCAACGTATGTGGTATCTTCCGATAACAGATAGATTGAAGCGATTATACCAATCAGAGCAGACTGCTGGAGCAATGAGGTGGCATGCAGAACACTTTAGTGAGGAAGGGGTGATCTCTCATCCATCAGATGCGAAGGCGTGGAAACACTTTAACACGGTACATTCAGACTTTGCTGAAGAACATAGAAATGTTTATTTGGGTCTTTGCACTGATGGGTTTAGTCCGTTTGGTATGTCTGGTCGGCAATACTCGTTGTGGCCAGTCATAGTAACGCCTTATAATTTACCTCCGGATATGTGCATGCATCGAGAATTTTTGTTCATGAGCATTCTTGTTCCGGGCCCTAAGCATCCAAAAAGATCTCTTGACGTGTTTTTGCAGCCTCTGATCCACGAATTACAGGAGTTGTGGCATGTCGGTGTACGAACATTCGATTCAGCAAACCGCCAAAACTTCACCATGAAGGCTGTGCTTATGTGGACCATAAGCGACTTCCCCGCCTATGGGATGTTATCTGGATGGACAACTCATGGGAAATTGTCATGTCCTTACTGTCTGGATCAGACTGATGCGTTTCAATTGACGAATGGACGCAAAACGTGCTGGTTCGATTGTCATCGTCGATTTCTGCCATTGGGTCATCCGTATAGAAATAACAAGAAGTTGTTCAAGAAAAACAAAACCGTCAAAGTCCCCCCCCCGGTTTATCTTTCAGGGGAACAGTTGGAAGCGCAAATAGATTATTGCGATGCTCAACAAACTGCAGAAGTTGGGGGTAACTGGTACAGTGTCCCCGCTAATATGCCGGGTGGGTATGGGCAGTATCATAACTGGCATAAGAAAAGTATATTCTGGGAACTGCCGTACTGGAAGGATCATCTCTTGAGGCACAATTTGGATGTAATGCACGTCGAGAAGAACTTTTTCGAAAATATAATCCACACGTTGTTGAATGTTCCGGGTAAAACAAAAGACAATTTGAAATCACGTTTGGATCTCCCTGGTATATGCGCAAGGCCTGAGTTGCACATTACAAGCGATGGTAGGGCACCGATTCCTATTTTTCGGCTGTCATTGGACTCAAAGAATAGTTTGTTTAAGTGGGTTAAGGATGATGTCAAATTCCCAGATGGATATGTGTCAACGTTCTCAAGGTGTGTCGAGCAAGGGCAAAAATTTTCAGGAATGAAGAGCCATGATTGTCATGTATTCATGCAACGACTACTACCATTTGCATTGCAGGAGCTTCTACCAAATCACGTCCACGAGGCACTAGCAGGTATTATTCTTGTATTATATATATTTTTAATTATATATATTTGTAGTTTATAATTAACTTGTACGTTGTACATAATTTCAGGTATCGGGGCATTTTTCAGAGACTTATGTGCTCGAACATTAAATGCGGATGAAATCTTGACGTTGAAATCAGATATCGCAGTTATTCTTTGCAACTTGGAGAAGATATTTCCTCCTTCATTTTTCGACGTGATGGAACATCTGGTAGTACACTTACCGCATGAGTTGGATCTTGGTGGACCAGTCCAATTTCGATGGATGTACCCATTTGAAAGGTTCTTCAAACATTTGAAGATGAAAGCAAAAAATCTCGCAAGGGTTGAGGGATCTATCGTGGCAGGAAGTTTGACCGAGGAGACATCTAATTTCTCGAGTTACTACTTTAGCCCAACCGTGCAAACAAAGAAAACGGGTCGTAAACGATACGATGATGGTGGGGTTGGGCGAACATATCCTGATGTGGGAGTACCCGATGTCTTCTCGGATTTAGGCCGAATGGGTGGCAAAGTGAAGGCAAGCGAGTGGTGTGATTACAAGCATTCTCATGCAGCTCATACTTATATCTTGCTAAACTGTGACTTCTTTCGACCGTATGAAAGGTATATATATATAGTACTAGTTTACTTATATACATATACAATCAATTATAATTAATCATCATCTTTTATTATGTGATGCACAGGATGCTCGAACAGCAAATACGGGAAGCATTTCCGGAACTTGACGACCAAGAAGTGAGATCATACGTTGAACGTGATTTCGCAGGATGGATGAGAGAGAAGGTACGTAACTATAACCATAATCTTATATATATATGATATTAATTAATATTAGTAATCAACTAATTGCATTTGGCCTTGTAGGTGACCAAGAGGAGGTCTCGGCCGGGAACTTGGCCTCTGTGGGTCCACGAGTTCGTGATGGGGCCTATCGCTAATATAAGAACCGCTAAGATGTATTGTACTCGCGGATTTATTTTCCATACATTTGAGTATGGGCAACGAAGGGCCACTGCAAATTATGGTATTCATGTCCCAGGTGATACCAATTTTTACGGTATCCTGAAAGAAATCGTAGAAGTAGAGTATGCTGGGATGATGAATCTTAAATGCGTCCTATTTCAATGTGATTGGTTTGATCCAACTATTGGGGTTGGCGTAAGATCAAGCAAATTCGGAGTCGTGGATGTACAGGGATACCGGAGTTACACTGGCAAGTTCGAGCCATTCGTGTTAGCATCTCAAGTGGAGCAAGTAGTTTTCATTTCTTACCCTCGAACTCGGGTCCGACGTGATCAGAATTGGTTGTCTGTTATTAAAGTGAACCCACGGGGTCGAATTATCGGGGGCTTAGCTGATGATGATCTACCGCCCGTGCAACCTGAAAGGACAGAAACAGTTTAAATCCCCGTCGATTCAAGCAATGATTTGCCCAGAATTGACCTGCTTTATAGGGGACTTGAAGTCATATGCGAGGAATCTGATAGTCAAGCGGAGTTGAGGATGATGACGAAGAAGACGAAAATGGACAAACTTACGTTTCCGATCATGATGAGTAACAATTATGTATCGTGTATTGTAATCATCGTTTGTAAGAATTATGTATCGTGTTTTTTTTAAAAAATAAATCAACTAAAATTTGCGACTAATTTGCGGCGTGTAGTCGCAATTTAGTAGCAAAATTTGCGACTAAATTGCGACTACACGCCGCAAATTAGTCGCAAATTTTGGTTGATTTTACCCTAAGCCCTAAAAATCCTATAAACCTTAAACCCTAAAAATCATAAAAATCCTATAAACCTTAAACCCTAAAACCCTAGGAACCTAAATAAACCCTCAAAGCCCTAAACCCCTAAACTATGTATCGTGTTTTTTTAAAAAAATAAATCAACTAAAATTTGCGACTAATTTGCGGCGTGTAATCGCAATTTAGTAGCAAAATTTGCGACTAAATTGCGACTACACTCCGCAAATTAGTCGCAAATTTTGGTTGAATTTACCCTATAAACCCTAAAAATCCTATAAACCTTAAACCCTAAAAATCATAAAAATCCTATAAACCTTAAACCCTAAAAACCCTAGGAACCTAAATAAACCCTCAAAGCCCTAAACCCTAAACTATGTATCGTATTTTTTTAAAAAATAAATCAACTAAAAATTGCAACTCATTTGCGACTGGTAGTCGCAATTGAGTAGCAAAATGTGCGACTAAATTGCGACTACACGCCGCAAATTAGTCGCAATTTTTGGTTGATTTACCCTAAACCCTAAAAATCCTATAAACCTTAAACCCTAAAATTCCTAGCTAGAAACCTAAATAAACCTTCAAAGCCCTAAACCCTAATGCATATAGGCTAGTTGAATAAACCCTATTACTTTCTCGAACAACTTTTAGATTTAAAGAATCTACATAGCTTAAGTATGTCACTATATAGATGATTCGATCAATTTTCGTAGGATTGTCGAATTTCTTATATAATTGCCCTAAACCCTAAACACATAACCCTAATGTATAATTATAGGCTGTATATATGTATGAAATTTGCGATACACCGAAACCCTAAACCATTTTTTCTTCTTTTTTTATTCGGGTAGTCGCAAATGAGTAGCAAATTTTTGCGACTCATTTGCGACGCCACGTGGCAATCGCGTCGCAAATCTTGGCGGTTTAATTTACCGCGTGTTGAATATTTGACCAGATTTGCGACTAAATTGCCACGTGGCGTCGCAAATGGGTCGCAAAAAATGGCGGTAATAAAAAAATTAACCTTTTTATTTTGGCGGGTGTTGAAAAATTGACCAGATTGCGACTTATTTGCGACGCCACGTCGCAATCTAGTCGCAAATTTGGGCGGCAAATCCGATTGGGTGAAAAAAATGGTGCGTTTTTGCGACTAGATTGCGACCAAATTGCGACTCGGTAAATTTTTATATAAGGCAGCCGAATTTGCCTTGCTCTTTGCTCATTTTCTCACATCCTCACTCTCTCTACTCGCAATTCTCTCTCTCTAAAAGGTATATTCTGATTTTTTTTTTAAATTTATAATTTTTGCTTTAGAAAGGTTAGGAATAGATTTAGGTATGGAATAAATTTATAGTTTTGGTTTTAGAATGGTTAGGAATATAGTTATATTGAATATAATTTTTATTATATATTTTATTGCAGATGGGTGATAGGCATAATGAGTATACCGGTTTTTTATCCGCTTCTGGTACACCTGTACCACGACGCGGCGGGTCCCATTCACGACGTGACGGACCTTCTTCATCGACACCGCCTATCTCGGATTTTGTTCCAGAGACGCAGCCACATGATCTGCCACCTGAGGCTCTACAGTTCGAGCATATGACCCTGGAGCAGCTTCTCGTTAGTCCCGGACGGGATGTTCTAACAAGATTGGATCCGCATCTTTCCCCGAGAACTTTATGGTAACTATATTATTTTTCAATTATTAAATAAATAATTTTTTTTTAATTGTTTATAACATAACTTTTTTTTTCCAGGTTTGGCCATAATAAAGTTGGACAGACTATTAGGAAACTGATCGAGCGGGATTTCAAAGCCCCGCACCCGAATTGGAGCAAGGTGCCCCAGGAGACGAGGGATAGGTGGTTTCACACTTTCGCGATAATTCTATTAATTTGGCGTTAGTTTATAATTTTATTTCTATTAATAATTTAATTTATAATTTACAATGTATATACTAATATTAAATTTCTACTAATGTGAATTTTTATTTTTTATAGCAAAAATATAGATGGGATGTCGAGATCACCGGACTGGTCCGAGATGCCTTCGATGACAATGCGATGCATCGCCTTACTGATCAAGTCGGCCGCTGGAAAAAGAAATGGAAGGTGGACCCTGAGCATGCGATGCCTGAGTGGTTCAACCCGACGGTTTGGGCGGGTCTCATTGCCTACTGGCAGTTGCCGACTTCGGAAGACACAAGCAGCAAGTGCCGGGCCGCGCAGTACACCAAGGTTGACGGAGAAGGCATTTCGAAGCATGTTTCGGGGCAGTTGTCCTTCTTCGAACAAGCGCGCCGTATTGTAAGTTGAATTCAATTTCTATAGTTCAAATTTTAAAAATTCTTTAAGTTAAATTATCTCACGATTTAACATATTTTTACCATTTTTCAGGCACAGACGAAAGGTGCCCCGGCTACGATGCCCAAGATTTGGGAGAAGACCCACAGACGCCAGGACGGTACGTGGGTTGATAGTCGAGTTCAGCAGCTTCACGGCGATGTGACTTCCCGGGTCGAGGAAATCACATCGCAGTCCACTCCCGATGGTCAACCCGTCCAAATGACCCTAGTGGACGTAAACCGCATAGCCACTCAGGTAACGAAAACAAACTTTTATTACTAATTCATATATAATTATTTAAGTATTTATTTATTTCTTTATTAAATTTTATTTTACAGCTAGCTCCCCGTACCAGAAAAGGGAAGATTGCTTTCATGGGATCTATTCCGACGGATGCCGAGGGAGTTCCCTTTTGCCCAGTTTCGACATACGTCCCGGACCCGATTAGAGATAAGAAGCTAGAGATCGCGGAAGCAGAGATCAGATCGCTGAAGCAGCAACACGACGCCTATGATATGATGTTCGAGTTACTTGGGGATTCGAACCCGACGATTCGGGAGATGCTGAGGAAGAAGAAACAAGGAGAAGCTGGTTCTTCTTCAGCTTCTGCTTCGGAATTTCATGAAGCTTCGGATTTTCAGGATATCGATGATTTATAGTTATTTTGTTCGTTGTACTAAATACTCGTTTTATGTAATATATTAATTAAATTTTATTTTATTTTTATTTTATTTCCGAAACAATTAAAAATTCTGTTTAAAAAAAAAATTATTTTTTTATTTTTTGCAACTGATTTGCGACCGTCCAAACCCCACAAACTCCTCGCAATATTTCCTCGCAAATGCCTCACAAATTTTCCTCGCAAACTAGTAGCAAAATTTGCCTCGCAAATGCCTAGCAAAATTGTCCTTGCAAACTAGTAGCAAAATTTGCCTCGCAAATGCCTTGCAAAATATCCTCGCAAACGCCTCGCAAACTATGTCTCGCAAACGCCTCGCAAACGTTGCCTCGCAAACGCCTCGCAAATGTTTGCGAGGCATTTGCGACCATTTTTCTTTCCTCGCATGTTTTGCGACTAGATTGCGACGATTTTTCGTTTGCGACTAGCTGATTGCGTCGATTCTTATTTGGTCGCAAATGCCTCGCAAATTTCTATTTGCGAGGTATTTGCTACCACAATCTTAGTCGCAAATTGGCCTGTTTTCTTGTAGTGAAACTACGGCCAGATTTGGGTGCAGGGTACAAATAGACTCAAATATAGAAGCAGAGTACCGAAAAAGTATGTGAAGCAGAGGACCTAGGTTTGGAGCAAATTTTAGGCAGATTTTGAACTTATGTTTATATACGTACCATGTATGTTTCTGCAGATTCTGCGTTTACTAATTCTTCTTCTCTGCATTTATAATTTTTTTTTTTTTTTTTTTTGACATCAACTCTGCATTTATAATAAACATCAACTTCTCTGCTGGAAAATGGGATGATTCTTCATATTCCTTTTCTAAATTTATTACAAAAAAATTCGAGCAAAAACTGGTACATGTTCTTATTCGTCTTGATCATTGTCAAATCCAAGTTGTTCCCATTCTGAAGGATGGGCCTCGAGCCGTTTTATAATCTTCTCGATTCTCTTCTGTTTCTTGTGAAGTTTAGCCTGTTTCTTCAAGATTTTCTCGTGAGTCTTGATTGCTCGCCGGTACTTCTCGTTAAGCTGCATAAAATAAATTATAGATACATAAGGAACAGCAATGGAAAACTCTTGAAAAACATGCAACACCTTTACCTTAGTTATGAACTCCGTGGATTGCTGAAAACATCTCGAGTTATGGTTCATTAGTAAAACTGAAGGAATCTTCAATCCGGATCGTTCAAATATAGTTGTTGAACTCGCGGAAGATTCATTATCGTTCATCGGATTGAAGACAGAGGCTACAGATGGCTCCATTAAAAGTCGGCTATATGTGCTCTGCAAATAAAGAAGAAGTGTTGAAGATAACCCACGTCATAAATACAAGAGTGGACCAAGTTACGAAATACAAGAGTGGACCCACTTCATAAATACAAGAGTGGTTGACGAAATCCACTTAAAATTAATTACAAGAGTGATGACGCTAGATATTCCAACTTCAATGAAACTCTGCATTATCTTTGCTTACACTCAGCACAAATATGGGCAGAATAAGTTCTCTTCTACTAAGGAAGGAAAAACATAAATTCTGCTTGTACGCCGCAGAGTTTATGTTTTTCATCCTTAGTAGAAGAGAACTTATTCTGCCCATGTTTATGCTGAGTGTAAGCAAAGCAGATGCAGAGTATGAGCAGGTGCTGCGTATTCTCGGTTTACAATCTATCAGCGTAGTTTATGATGATGAATGTAAACAAAGAATAAGCAGAATAAGTTCTCTTCTACTAAGGAAGGAAAAACTTAAATTCTGCTTGTACGCCGCAGAGTTTGGTTAATGTAATATTTACTAGAACAAATCTCCCTATTTACTATATACATATATTTACTAACCATGCAATTAAATTTGAACGTCGTAGGGATCGTAGATACTTGCAATAATTGACTCATCACACATGCGTTGATCGGTATACGAAGATGTCTCATCCAACACCTCCGCAGCGAGCTTCGTCCTCCAGGTCATCATTTTGGCATTACACAATTCTCTTGCTGATAGCGGCAATCCTAACATGTGACACTCAATGTATTTGATTGCGTATACTCCACAATCACCTACTTGTGGACGCATTTTAGGAACGTCTTTTACAATTATGATTGTAAAAGCTGCTTGATCGTAGTTTTGAGGAAAGAACATATGAATTGCGGCAGGAACCATTTCAGCAAAAGCCCTCGCCGCTGCCACAATATCTGATTCTGGAGTATTTAAGGAATCATATATGTAGACAACCCGGTCAACCAATGATATGACCGTCCCAACCCAATGATTCGAGCTCACGTGTAGAACGAAGTATAACGTATCAACGTCTTTGTCCCAGGCCAAATTTGTTGCGGCATAAGCTGGAAGAATACCGTGTACATTCTCATAAGTACCACCAGGCCATCTTTCAAGCTTACGCCAGTCCTTGTACCGATTCTTCCAAAGCATTTGAAATGCTGCATCCAATATAGCAATCCGCGGACTCTTGAAAGAACTAGAATTTCTCTTTAGCCTTAGTCTATACAAGTTCAGTGCTGCGTCAAGGTGCTGATAATAAAAGAAGGAAAAAATGTTAGGCACCAAAGCAGAGTCTACTAGACACACAACAACAACGGTCTGCCAGCTAAACATGAAATAAACACTTTTGCCATATCCACTGTTGACGAGGAAGAATGTACTTACCATATCGTGTAACCATTCCCTAGACTTCAAAAGTAAGTTGAAGAATTCACGGGCCGTTGTTTTCCCTCCAAATGGATAAATATTTGTTATGTCGAAGAAAATCAACATTCAAGTTAGACTGCAAGATAAAATAGACGATCTTATATGTTGTGTGTACTTACTCATCGGCTCTGAATACGTTCATCTTGTCCACTAGTGTTTTGTCAACATCTCCAAATACAATTTCGTAAGCAGATTTCTGGGCCACTGGTTTTGCGTTGTTGCTAGGTACAACAGGAAGTGTAGTCGATTTGCTTAACCTTTCACTCCTCCTTGTTGTTAGCTTGTTGGTCTGGCGAAGATTTCTGGAGCTTTCGTATATTTCGATTTGAGATGTAGTTGGGTGGACTGAATCCACTGATGGTTCAATGATATTAACTGGCTGGGAGTTTTCTTTTCCTCTCCCTCTTCCTCTTCCTCTTCCTCTTCCTCTTTCTTCAATGATTTCAGTGTCAATCACTGAGCCTTTACCATCTTCAGCAGTCGAAGCAACTGTCTCCATGCAGACGTTGGTTATCAATGCCGTAATGGGATCCTTAATGCATACATTAGTTTCATCTGCTGCAGCGGCATCCTTAATGCAGACATTCCTTTCATATGCGGGAGTGGCATCCTCTGCCTGAAGGCATGCTTTGAGATCATTATCTCCTTTTTTTTCTTTGGCATCTTCTGCCTTTGCACTCCCATCAATTTTTTCAACATCTCCAACTCTACCATCATCTTGAAGATGTTCTTCTTTGGCATCCTCTGCCTTTTCACTCCCATCACTTTTTTCAACATCTCCAACTCTACCATCATCTTGAAGATGTTCTTCTTTGGCATCCTCTGCCTTTTCACTCCCATCACTTTTTTCAACATCTCCAACTCTACCATCATCTTGAAGATGTTCTTCTTTGGCATCCTCTGCCTTTTCACTCCCATCACTTTTTTCAACATCTCCAACTCTACCATCATCTTGAAGATGTTCTTCTTTGGCATCCTCTGCTTTTTCACTCCCATCACTTTTTTCAACATCTCCAACTCTACCATCATCTTGAAGATGTTCTTCTTTGGCATCCTCTGCCTTTTCACTCCCATCACTTTTTTCAACATCTCCAACTCTACCATCATCTTGAAGATGTTCTTCTTTGGCATCCTCTGCCTTTTCACTCCCATCACTTTTTTCAACATCTCCAACTCTACCATAAGTCTAGCGATGGGAATATGTAAACTTGTGGCAGAGTCTTTTTGCAGACGCTGCCACTATGGCTTACTCTGCCAAAACTCTACATTTTTACAAACTATGCCAAAGATATACATACCTCTTCACTCGAGAAGATCTTCTCCATATCGGGTCTGCCAACTTTTCCCTTGTATCTTAGCAGATGTGTACCTTCAAAAGCTATAGGTGTTCCCAAATTTTCTCCCACTTTGGGCACATAAGCATACGCCCAGACCTGTAGAACTTGCACGAACCCCTTCAAAACATAAGAGTCTTGCCATATCTTCTCTTTAGTTACTAACTTAACCTGCTCAACAAGATCTTTGTAAGCAACCCTCCCCCAGGGATACCCTTCGAAAGTTGCCAAATCTATCACCAACCTAGCTAGGTAACTAAGCCTAATTTTATCTTCCCTGGACCAAGATTTGCTTATATCTCCACCATGCTTCATACACAATTTCACTATGTCCTCAATACAAGGGCTAGGACGGCGTATTTTGAGAAGATCCCGAAAGTGATTCCAGGTTTGGTGATTAGCTTCAGAAGATACCAACCCATCCAACTGCGTAATTTCATTACAGTTAAGACCTGTGATCTCTTCAAACTCGAAGAGCGAGAACCGTGCTGGCTGCGCTACATCGGCATACAGTCTGCGAAACCCTAAACCACTCAAAACTCTTCAAAAACTTCGATTAACATTTGTTTAGCCGTCATAACTCCAAATTGATCTTCAATCTAAGTGTTTAAAAGCTTATTTACATTGAAAACACAGAATGGAAGAAAAATCGATAACCATGGTAAATACCAAGGAAATGTTTCACATAGTGTCGTGTTGAACAAAGATACACGAAGAAACATATGATAACAATTTTTTTTGTCTGAGTTATTCTTTTTAATATAAGTTTTACTTTGAAACCAGTAAGAAATAATGTATAAAGGTAGTGGAAGTATATACAAACATACAACAACAAAAAATCACTACAAATCCTATATCAATCTGCATTCGGTCTGCCGTTGGTGACATTCATTCAGTCTGCGATACCCTAACCACTCGGTTTTCACTTTGGAGTTTTTCTTTTTAACATAAGTTGTACTTTGACAACAGTTAGAAATTAATGAAATAATGTATAAAGGAAGTGGAAGTATATACAAATATACATCAACAAAAACTCTCTACAAACGAATTCTCCGATTGCGATCTGCATTTGGTCTGCCATTGGTGATATTCAATCAGTCTGCGAAACCCTACCCACTCGGTTTTCATACCCTACCCACTCGGTTTTCACCGAGTTTCTCGAGTTTTCTGGTTTCGGCTTATACCGGTTAATGCACTACTGGTGATTGTCTTCTGCCGTTGGTGACCTTAAGGGGGAGCGCTAGTATTTTCAAAATTATTTTAGAACATAACTAAAATTAGGGATTATTTCACAACCACGAGCACTTCAACAATAATCAGTCACCATTCTTTTCAAGGCACCTGCGATTTTGAGGAGTGGACACAAGAAGGGTTCAAGCACTTGAAGGAGTTGGAGGATATATGGACTACTTGACCTACCCCGCGCCAACCATGCATTTCCTTGCCACGGTGAAGTTCATTGAGGATGAAGCGAATGGACATGGATATGTCTACTTCATGGTTGGGCCTAACCAATACTCACTCACTTTCGGCCCGTTTCCCTAACAACATGCTCGCATAGCGCTTCATGGATGAGGACGAGACGCCTTTGTGTTGTTTCTTCCACCCCTTCAAGATTACAACTCTGATCACTTCTAATAAAACTGTTTATGTTTGTTTGTTTTTTTTGGTCGGGAGTTTATGTTTTATTATGAAGAAACATAAGTGCAAAGCTAATTGGAAGGAGTCAATGTTCAGCTCTTTTTGTAATGAATTATCCTAAAGTCTGATACCAGTCTGGCTTTGGTCTACCGTTAGGTGGTTTGGTCTGCGAAACCATAACTGTAAAAAAGCACAGCAGTGTATACCAAATTTTTGCATAATACAAGTAGAATATAAATAGTTTTGCGTATACTCTGCTTCCAACGACAGAGACTGAGAACGCTTTGTTTTTCTTCTGCGAGTAAAAGCAGAGACTGCGCATACTCTTTTCTCTCTCTACTTGTACTCTGCATAGTCTACATTTACTTGCGTTGCCAATGTCAACATGCAGACAGTGTGCCACCGGTCCGCGTTAACTCTGCTGGTCTTAAGGGATAGCGCTGGTATTTCCAAAAAAGTGTACTAGTTCTACAATTTTCCCTACGAGTGTACCCCGTTTGACATTAAAGTCAGAAAATGTACTATTTTGGACTATTTCTTCTACTAAAAATTCGAGGGTCCAAGGTTTTCTAAAACGTTCTTGGTGGAAAAAAATATGAATGAAAGATCCCATTGAATTAAATCGGGTCCATGAATCTAAGAAATAGTGAGAATTCTTGATCTCTCTCACTATTTCTCTCAATTTGAAAATCCAGGATTTGAATTGATGTCCTTTCATTGATTCCTCCTAAATTGCATTGATTTATCCTAAAGATTTCATTTCAATTGGAATTGGGTTATTCACCATGTACGAGGATCCCCATTAAGCATCCATGGCTGAATGGTTAAAGCGTGCTATTGGATCGAATGACAAAGACATTGTTGAAAAAAAGATGGCTTTTCCCGGATGAAATGAAAATAGGATTCATGTAATGTAACAGGAGAAAGGTTTCACATTACTTAGCCGGAAATATATGTGGCCATGAAATAGGGATTAAGTGGAACGCAATTGACTGGGTGGTAGAGTTGTAGAAACACCTGTTTCTTCCACTTAGCTCCATGGAACAATATGCTATTACTGAAACATGGAAGAATTGAAATCTTAGATTAAAACACTATGTATGGATGGTATGAACTGCCTAAACAAGAATTCTTGAACAGCGAACAACCAGAGGTATTACTCACTACATCAAAAAAATTTCCAATAATGAAGGATGGAAATCCATTGGAAAATCAAAAATACGCATGTCAGATGAAATTGTTGTTGCTATCTGTTCCAATAACGAATCAACTAAATAACTAAATAAAATTCCCCACTGCTGCCTCCCGTAGGAGTTTGGGCCATGTCTCAGTCCCAGTGTGGCTGATCATCCTCTCGGACCAGCTACTGATCATTGCCTTGGTAAGCTATTGCCTCACCAACTAGCTAATCAGACGCGTGCCCCTCCTCGGGCGGATTCCTCCTTTTGCTCCTCAGCCTACGGGGTATTAGCAGCCGTTTCCAGCTGTTGTTCCCCTTCCAAGGGCAGGTTCTTACGCGTTACTCACCCGTCCGTCACTGGAAACACCACTTCCCGTCCGACTTGCATGTGTTAAGCATGCCGCCGCCCAAATATAAATAGATTCAAAAAGATAAAAGATTCGGTATAGTTGACCGGGAAATATAGTAATTTTTTCCTTGCGTCCCAAATAATTATGACTAGTTAATAGAATCAAACTTACATTTGTTGAAAAAAATGTTGCGGAGACAGGATTTGAACCCGTGACCTCAAGGTTACATAAGAGTGGAATTGAAGTAGAGTGGTTCTATTCGATCCATAAGAACATTAGATTTCCCCAACGTTTTTTGTGTCTTCTAGAGTTGATTGTGTTGATGATCTCTCGGCCGATGATCTCTTGGCAAGCTACTTTATATACGATTCAGAAATAAACCATCACCTTCATCGAAATTCTTTCAGGTTTGTGGACTCTCTTCAAAACTCTATCGACTCCACCATTAGGAACAAAATCTCAAGCATCCACGATCTTCAAGAAACCTTAGCTAGATGATGCAATTTTGGTTTTCACTCAAGTTCACCAACTCTAGATTACTCTCTCTCGATGATATAGATGTCTCCTCAACTTCCATGCTATATGACAAAAACGATGATCTGCATTGAGATCATATAAACTACCGGTAATCCGTTGTTAATCAATACACATAACCTATATCCTAAATCCCAAATTTCGGAAGGGTTACGATTACTTAACTATGGATCATTTATTACACTATTTTTTATGTATATAGACTAATTTTCTGATTTTTTTCTTGCAGCAAAAATGGCATTGGGAGCTTTCGATTCATGAGTGGGTTAAGAAGGAATTTGAGGCTAAGCGACGAAGCGGCTAGTCAACAACGTGGCGGACTGGAAGAAGGCGTGGAAGATTCACCGGACAAGGTGCGGCCCATCTTTGTGATCCCAACCGTTTGATCCGGCCTTGTGCGCTGCTAGACAGATCCGCACTCAGAGATGGTTTATGGCAAGTGTTCGGTATCTCGGAACACGGTGGCTTCAGATGGATTCCCGACCACTATCCATATTTTCGGACATACGCTTTTTGCGGAGAGACACATACATATGGTATAAATTTTTTCTTATAATGTTTGATGTCATCTATTTTTATCATTATATTAAATTTCATTAAATGTTTTCGATTTATTTTGTAGGCAAACAGCGGGGAACTCCCTTTTTTTACTAAAGTTTTCAGGAAACCCCATGTAGAATAGAGCCTTGGTGGATGTCAGGTTCTTCGGCTGCCCCATGCCACACTTTTGAAGATCCGACTGAGTTGCATACGAAACTCAATGTCTCACACGATGAGATTGCGACATTCCAGGAGCAGCAAGCTGCCAGTGCTCAGCATATGCAGGAATACAACCAATTGTTCGAGATCCTAGTTGCAAGCAACCCAGTTTTAGCCGAAGCGTTGCAACAGCGACAACGTTCGACGACGACGGGTGAGATGAGCCATCAGGGGGCTCAATATCACACTTTAGAGCAGACAGAGTTTGAGAGACAATTAGCTGAGGTTGCAATCGCCGAACTGTATGATGATATCCAGCTAGATGAGCACAATGTAGTTTAGGTTTTTTGTATTTTATTTGTTTTGAACTATTTAAATATTTTTCTTATCGATTTCTATTTGGAATTTAATATAATATTTTATTATATAATTTTATTATATATGTTAATTAATTAATTTTTTTTTAAATATCAATAAAAACATGTCGTTAATACGTCGTAATTGTTAAGACGAGTCGATGCCATTCTGTCGCAAATTTTACGACGAACCAAAAAAATTTCAAACTTATTATGTTGTAATTTCCAAATTATGTTCATATGTTGAGCTAGAATCTTCTCTCGTTCCGTACTTCATCTTCTTCTATAATAAAAACTTGTATGTCTATCACTAATGTAGTAAAACAATTGCACCTCCTCATTTTCACCTACACCAATGTACCTTCATTCACACAAAAAAGGATCTAAATCTTTCATACAAAAACACATGAAGATCGATCACATAAAGAGACACAAACCCAGTTTCGAGCTCGAAAGGAAGAGGGCCTTCAAAACCAGAAAGAAACTTGACAATGTATCCAGAATCAGAATCGACATCCAGAAGCAGCAGCAACTGCTTAGGCATTTGTTTTTTAGTTTCTGATCATCAATCACTATCTGCCTTTTCGAGAAAACGTGCAATATTTATTTTACAAATCGCTTCTTCATAAAGGGAAATAATTAAGAAGCTGGTAGGTAGCTCGAGTAACTTCCCAACGTACCGTTTCTATATACCACAAAAATATATAAAAATCTTCTCCCTTAGGGGCCATCCAGGTAGGCCATGTTTAAACCAACTAGAACATGCCATTTGACATGTGCATCAACTAAAAAGTTAATGAGTTCTCCCGCAACTATCCACAAATGTTACATTTGCGGATGATTGCGATTATAAGCGTTTAATACCAATTATAAAAACCGATATGTACTATCTCATAATGTTTTAAATCGCTTTAAATCAAAAGTTTTCTCATTTAAATGTTTATGGTAAAAGACGGTGGTGAATCACCACGACTAAAACTTGTTTTTTGAGAAAAGCATATTTTGTTTACAGAAGATAAAAAAACAAAAAACAATTTTTTTTAAAAAATGCCACTAAAATTATATCATTTATTCAAAATATCATTTATGTTTGGATAACTATTTTATGTTAGGGTTTAGGGTTTGCTAGGAGTCAAAACCCTTTTTAAGGTTTAGGATTTTCGGGTTTAGAGTTAAAAAATCTTTAATAAGTGGCATTTTTGAAAATAGACAACTCATGGTAGCATTTTTGAAAATTGACACACCAAAAGTGGCATTTTTGAAATTCCCCCCAAAAAAAATTTCGAAATGAAATTTTATTATTTTATATCAAATATTACTAGTATATCAAATTCTTATATATAATTAAATTAAAATGTTTGCAATTACAAAAAGATTTATCATAGATAAAATGTTCCAAACCTCTTACAAGGAGATTTTAATTAGTTATTCTATGATTTAATTAAAATTCGAATTTCAAATTTTTATTAATTTTTTTCTTTTATATTTAAATATATATTATATATTATTGTTGGGTTGGTTTTACACTTCCGAGCGGCTGCCACATCAACTAAAGAGTATAGAACACCCTGTTTCGGGGCAGAGTAAACATATTTTCAGAGTATCCTTGACAAAGTAGGCCGTCCCTAGCCTTATCAACCGATGTCCGGAAAAAATGCCAACCACCCTACGGAAGGAATTGACGATGTGACAAGATAGAGGGTCTCGGTCGAATTAGAGACCAAAAGTGAGCGCCCTTCCTCTATAAATACTGAGCAAAGGACCTTTAAAGAGGGGGTGGAGATATCGGAAGGTAAGAGGAGAGGTTCATGGCCGAGTTAAAGAAGGAGACGGACACACTCGAAAGAAGATAACAACGAGATACTCTCTTAGGAACATCCTCGGGAAACCCAATACCTTGGAAGAGAGTTCCAACCACATTCTTCCTATAGATTTTTCCTTCTTTCTCTTCTCATTTATACCAAAAATATCATAAGGTGATCATGATTTTCCATAAATCTCTTCGACCTCTCAGGATCACAAACATTCTCCCCTTGCGATTTTTTTCGCTCCAAATAAGGAAACTTTTCCTCAACAAAAGTGACATAACGAGTTACAAAAATCTCACGTGTTTCTAGATCAAACAAAGTCCATCCCTTTTTCGCATAGGGATATCCCACAAAAACACATCTTCGACTTCTACTAGCAAATTTATCTCCTTGTCGCTTCAGATTATGCGCATATGTAAGACACCCGAACATACGTATCTCACTATACTTTTGAGCCTCGCCGAATATAATTTCATGGGGGCTTTTCCCTTGATGTAACTCACACGGTGTTCGATTAATCAAGTACGCAGCTGTCAACACGGATTGACCCCAAAATTCGATTGACATATTTGCTTGAAACATCACTGCACGTGCAACATTCAATATGTGTCGATGTTTTCTCTCTATTCTCCCATTCTGTTGCGGTGTACCAACACAAGATGTTTGATGAATAATTCTCTTCTGAAGGAAATAATCTTTCATCCTCATAAATTCAGTACCATTATCACTTCTCACCACACGAACAACTTTGTCAAACTGCCGAGACACAAGTGCAAAGAAATTCTCTAAAGTACGGCGAACATGTGTTTTATCCTTGAGGATTATTACCCATACTGCTCGAGAGAAGTCATCAACAATGGTAAAAAAATAGTATGCACCACACAAACTAGCTGTGTGATATGGTCCCCACAAATCACAGTGAATCATCTCAAAGCACTCCTTGGTTTTATTAGAACTTAGCTTAAACTCACTACGACATTGTTTTGCTCGAAAGCAAATATCACAAGCTGTCAAATCACAACCAACACTATTTCTATCAACCACTGGCAGCTTCTTAATCATCTTTTCGGAAGCGTGACCAAGTCTCTTATGCCAAACTTCAATTATCTGCTCCAATAGGACTTTGCAAACTGAGATCATACAAAATACAACAAGTCTTTGAGAATAATACAAGACAATTCAATTCATCAACCAATTGAGAAACTGAAATCAGATTGCACTTTAATTCCTCGACATAAAGAACACGTGTCAATCTCACTGTGTCTGTCAAAACAAGACTTCCTTCTCGATTGGCAACTACAACACTTCTGTTAGACAGCCCAACTAAACATGGAGATACTTCTTTAACATCAAAAAATGCCCTCAAATCACATGTCATGTGGTGAGATGCACCACTATCCACAATCCACTCACTTGCATAATCTTTACCATTTAATCGAGGTAGAGACGGTGCACCTTCTGATTTTGACTCTAATATTCGTACACGTTGATCCCACTGGTCTTTGGCCAGACCTGTCATAGCCTGTGAAGCAGCCCGCGGTGCTTCAACATGTGATACAGTATGCATTGTAGCAGTTTGCCCAAACGTTGTAGCAGTTTCTGTCGTACTTTCTGTAGTACTTCCCCCAGATCCATGATTAACTCCTTCGACATCTTTGTCTCCTTTCATCATATCCAGAGCGCTTTTCGCAGCTCTTCTCTTCTTAACTCCCAATTTTTCTAAAGAAACGTTTTCCGCAATTCCATCAACATGGAAAGCGTTTTTCGCAACTCTATCTTTCTTGATACCCATCTTCTTCATTATCAACTCAAAATCCAAAGCAACCAAAATCAAAACAAATCTCAACAATTAACAAAACAAATTCTTGATAATCAAAAGAGATTCAAGAGTAACTCAACTCCAATACTAAGACGATAACGACGTCGAAATAATCTTAAACCTAAATCCTAAAAGCTTCTTGCTCTGATACCATGAAACATCTAGAATATCTCTGTATATTTATGAATAATTTACAAGAGCGACGGCTCTAATATATTTATACAAAAAAACTAATTAACATAACTTAATTATATACATAAAAACTTTTTTATACATAAGCCTATGAACTCAACATCTCTATATTTCCTATTACTCAACTCCAATGGCCAACGCCCCGGAAAAAATGGCCAACTTTTTTAGAAAACGTAAATTGTCGTTTTTTTCTTGTCGCTTAGATTCATCTCTCGATGTACTAACATCTGTAGATTGCTTTGCGAAAGGGGCAAGAACACGAAGAGAGCCTACGATGTTTCATGGTTAAAAAAAAAAAAAAAAAAAAAAGAAGTCTCAACCTTCCCAAGACCGAGTTCGGTTCACATAATTCGCTTTTCTTGCGGGTTTTTTAAAACAAAAGGTTAAGAATAAGATCCACTCGAGTCATTAGCAAGCGTCTCTACATTTGTTCAACTTCGACAGAAACCCCACATTTGCACCGTTTCGTTTTCACAGAGGTTTCCTCATCAAAGGTTTCTTGCTCATCAAAAAATACATGCTCATGCTCATGCTCATGCTCATGCTCATGCTCATGCTCATGCTCATGCTCATGCTCATGCTCATGCTCATGCTCATGCTCATGGCTTTCATCTTCACTACGAGACTTTCTCACTCGTGACCTTCCTCTCTTAACCCCTCCCTGCTTTTTAAATGATTTCACATTTTCCGCCTTAACGACCGTCTCTGATTTCGCTTCAAAACTTGTCGTTGCGACATCCTTTGAGTTATTAGCGTAGCGGTTTTTCAATCTTTCACGGGTTAAGATAGACGAAAGAAGCTGATACCATCTCGAAGCTGCTTGTGCTTCATTTCGTCTTCTCTCCTCTTCTTCTCTCTTTTCTTGTTCTTCTGCATATGCCTAACCAAAACCATAACGCGAGATAAGACCAAGATCCATACATATTCAAAACGGTAAAATTCTCTGTGTTTCAGATCGTAAAATATGGAGAATGTACCTCGAGGATTGTGTCTTTGAACTCGGTACAGACCACAATACCTTCAAACAGAGGAGTAGCACGTCCACCTCTGTGCTCGAAACCAACCATGGCAGGTGCATAATCTATTCCGAATCTCTTAGCAACCGAAAATATTCGAGGAAGCCTTATGTGGACTGTTCCAGGTGGGAGACATTTCTCAGACCAAACATCAACTTGACCACGCTCATTCTGAAAATCCCAACAACACACCCGCACACAAAGGATTTAACACTATCTCCGTCCATGAAGTTTGTTATGTTTTGTTTTGAAGTACTAATGGAGCTGCAACTGCGGAGAGATATTTTCTTGGAGATATACAGATACCATGGAAGCAATATAAACAAGGACAGACACAACGGTGCTTTTTTACCTTGGGCACAATTCCATTAACAGCGTGAGGGAGACACAATGGTTCCGTTTGCCACTTCCCATATAGTTCCATGCACTGAGAACCAGCTTCGATGTCCTTGTTGCTATCTCCAAAATCTTTTACTTTTTTGAGCTTCGAGTTACGCTTCAGAATCTAAGATAATAATGGACTTCAAGAGTTGATTATCCAACCCGAAAAGGAGGGAATGATTAAAGATAATCAACATTCAACAGGGATAAAAAACTGATACCTTTAAGGGAACTTCATTGGCCTTAAGTTGTAGCCCATCACGAAGCCATCTTTCTTTTGTTCTAAGAGTCTGCACACAGGTTCGAGGATAGACGGGATGACCAGAGCAAAATCCCAGAACCGGACCTTTTGGGTGAAGTATCTGGTTCTTGTTAAGCCATTTCTCAATAGCATATAGTTCATGACTTTTATAGGCCTGCAAGATTAAATAAAGGGTGTTTGTTGCAAAAGGTTTAAGAAGGAGTGCTTAAATTTTGAAGCATGAGCTTTAAATTTGTTTTGTGTCGGGTTGCACCCAATTTACCTGCTGGTTAGTGGGAAGAGGCTCAGTCAGCGCACGCGTAGCTAACTCCATATCTTCAAGAGCACTCCTTATACCAAAGGACGAGCTACTCGAGGAAGCTTTGTTGGCAACAGAATTTAGGCCACCGGAATTTCTCAGAGCATCATGTTTGTTTGGATCTAAACCTCCAGCTGCGGCTGACTCTAATTCTCTTAACGGTGCTAATACCATATCCCACCACAGTGAACTCACCCGTTTGGATGAAATCGTGTGCCACTTTGTACAGTATCTGAATAAGAAAAGTGTCAAAGGAAACTAGATGTAAAGACAAATATCTAGAAATGGAAACTGTGTGCAGGCAAAAGAAATCTAAAAAATGAAGATGTGGATTGTCCAATAACGCAATTGTAAAACAGGCAATAGAAAACCTGCGAGTGACGTCTTTGGCCCCACCACCAGCAAAGGCGACAACATATCTAAGAAAGGTCTTGCATGCAGCAGCTGCAGCTTCTACATTTTGCTCTGTGTCTATCATTCCATTAACAGCATCCACATGGACCCATTTCCCATCCATGTTTTCCCCACTGCAATACACCTCAGCCCAACAAAGAGGAGAATCCACTTTCTTAGAACCAATAGCTGTGGACATTACCTGGTCAGAAACTAACGAGAAATCACTTCTTTTTGTTATTTCTCGACTTTTATTTTTCTCGCTCACTTTAGAGCTATGTTGGTTGTCTGCAGTTGCAGTCAAAGCCATGGCTAATTGCATCTCGAACTCAACATCTCCTTTTCTCCTTGTTCCATCAGATATGCTGGACATTCCTGCTTCACAAGATGAGTTGGCCGTATTATCTTGCAACTGATCATAGCCCACAGGATTCCCATGCTGAGGCTTTGAGGTTTCACAGACACTTTTATTCTCAACATGGGAAGAAGATTTATTTGGGTATGACAAGATGGCTTGCTGTTTCGGTACCATAAGAGTTGAGGTCTTGAATATCCCATGCTTCATTTTAGCTCTGTTTTGACCTGAAGATCCATCCTTTTCGGCCCCTGGTTTTAAGGATGCTACATCAAGAATAGACACAAACCTGTGAAACTCAAATTAGTACAGAACTTGAAAACACACTTGGCATACTAAGCCGTAAGTAATGTATATATGCAATACTTCAGAAACTATGGTACGGTAAATAACTATCTGACAAAGATTAATCTTGAAAAACATAACATCAAGTGTCAATGAACGTTATAGAGCTGTAAATCAAGCCAAAGAAGGACCTGGGAATCCCCATTATTCAGCAAACTCATTACGATGTGCAAGAATAGAGCCCTCATATGCAACTTTAGACAAGATGTCATTAATACACAGCAAAAAAAACAGATTCAAACCAAGCTCAGAGACCAAATATGAATACTATCTTGAGGCAATAGTAACAAGTATCACATACCGAGTTGTGAGCTTTAATGCTCTAAGCAAAGCAACAGCCAGTGCTCCAAGCTGCAAAAATGATTCCATAAGTTTCATATAGAATTAGCTTTGATCAATATTGGAGCACCACTTTCCTAAAAGGTAGATTAACTTTGGAAAACCAAACAGAGTAATCTTCACACACAGAGATTCAGGATACTTAGGAAAAAGGAAACCAACTTATTTGACTATATTCAATCCCAGATGACGAATGAAACTAAAAATGTGGAATTGAGGTTTCAACAATACAAGTAACCAAATATTAAATAGGTTAAACGTCATAAATCTGAGCACAAGCTTACCTCTTCAGCTGTGCCTTTACGGGATTCAAGAGCAAATGCTAGGGAAGTACGAAAAGATTTCTCAGAACTGGGAGTACACCTAACAGAAAAGTTTCCACGAACCTACAAATTAAGGGAGGAAAAAGTTGCTCAATTTTCCATCAGAACAAAATAAAAGCCATGGGCCAAAAAATCCATACCCAACGAAGAAGAGGGGCTATATCCTTGACAGTAACTTTCTCGATATTTAAGACTTTTGACAAGTATGATGGTAGAAGTGAAAGCAAGGAAGCCTGCGCATCAAATTTAAAAGTTAGGTAAAATTTATCGCAGGTTGCAAACTAAGCAAGCAATAAGAAACATATATCTTTAAAGCAACAGCTAACAACGCTGTAGTAAAGGATACAATTTATTTACCTGAATCAAGGGATCATTACAAGCGTTGTCAACTATCCTCCCTCTTGCAAGCAGACAGAGCAAGTGAACCTTATGGACAAGTTCCGCCCGTTCCTTTAAGACAAAGCACAAATCTCTTGAGCTACCACTCATTTTGAAAGAATAAATAGAATGATTAGAATCATGTAGCATTTCCTGAGATTTTCTTCAGTACCTTGTCTTCTGCTGTGGCACGGTAAGAATTCTTCTGCCTCTTAGTATCAGGCACATCATCAAATTCTATGGTTAACTCTCTGGTGTCATCAATGTAAGCATCAACCGTATTAACAAGACTAGGAATTGGACAGTCTTCCCAGTCTGAATCATTCATTTCATCATCATCACAGCCTGCACTTTTACCACATTCACTGTCCTCTAGAACATTATCAGTTAATTTTGGCTGGACGGCTTGCTTCCCCTTCTCATTTTCGCCTTTATCCCGCTGCAATGATAGAAAATACAAATAATTTTTAACTCACAGACAACAGAGGAACTAAATAAGACAAGAACCACCACTTTCTCCAGAAAATCATTACGCATAGGACAAGCACAAATAGCTTTACAGCCATTTATGTAGATCATGAAAACTAATTATTGGTTAGCACCACGGACTAGGAAACCTTGCCAGCAATCAATGGAAATCACTGCTCCTAACATCTTAAGTACCCTAGTAAACTAAGTGAAATCCGCAACAATGATGTTCTTCGTAATGAATAGAAACCAACGGGATACTAACCTTTGCGGAATCACAGTTCTGTGCACTGTCATCTCGATTCTTCTTGCCTCGAGAGCCACGAGCATTGCTTCTATCTAGAAGTTTGTTCACTGCTTCTCCGGAGGCTGCTGCAAGTCTACCATTCTCACTTTCACTTCTAGGCTTCATCTTTAGTCTTCTCAAAAAAACCCTCTACAAAAAAAAAAAAAAAAAAAGAGAAGACAATGGCAATAAATTACCAAAACGAGTCATCTTAACTCTCTGCAACTTTCATGTTGATTTTCTGTCCAATTCCGATGATAAATTTATGTGCTTGCTCAAGTCTCCAGAATACATTACCTAACCCAGAGACGATTTCGAAAAAGAAGAAGCTTTCTTAATCGTTTTTCACCGGAATCACATGTCGCCATTATCGTCTCTCTATATATATATAACTAACAACTTCGAATTCGAGCAAGGACTTATCTTCTTCTCGAGTATGTCGGAAGTCAGGAAACAACGCAGAGGAAATACAAATTAAAAAGGTCACAAGACACTACTCACCCGAGAATCGATCACACGACTCCACTCTCCTCCGCCACTAACGGCCGTCGGAAACAGAAAATATACGACGGAGCGAAGGATTTCACGCGCCAAATCTCCCAACCGACGTACGGGAAAAAACCCTCTCCGAGAAACCGCTACAAATATCGACGTCGAGAATGTGGGAACGTTGAATTTGACCGCAAGGGTTAAAAAACAATAAAAGAAAAAAGGAAAAAAAATGACCGCAAAGGTCAGAGAGTTCTTAAGATGGGGCACACCACATCTTTAGACGGCCTTGATATCGCCACGTCGCTTCGCCTTTTGTGTCTTGATGATCAAACTACTCTTGGATTTTTTTTTTTTTTCCCATCTAAATATATATATTGATGATAAAACTATACGAGAACTACTAACGCCGACGGATTACCAGATTTTTGGAGCCTAAGCTAACGGCTTACAAAATCCTCAAAGTTAAAGTCCTGCGAAAGGAAAATATGAATTTTGCCAAAAAAAAAACACAACCAAGTTTCAAACTAATGGGTTTGTAGCTTCGAAAATGAAAAAGTAGAGAGCCACAACTAAAACTCAAGCCTGCTCAGAACATTCTTCGCCATAAGAATTACCTAAACTTTGAAGGATCAACCGCGAAAACATATCAAAAAAGGTTAAGAAACCCACACAGATGATACGCGGTTCCTTCAATTGTGAATTAAACTATTTCACCTCATAAAGGTTCCTAGGAAACTAAACGGGACCATCTTTTTAAATGAGTCAAACAATATACAGACTTATGTTGACTCGGCCAAACTAGGTATAAAATTAGTCAACTTTAACACCCGTTTAAGGGACGTTAACCTCCATTAACTGTGGACGTTAAGGCTAAATGATGTCCTTTTAAAAACAGTGAAAAAACAAAAAAGGGCTAAATCCCCAAAAATCAAGATTGATATATGAAACTTCTTGAAACAGATGTAACACGTGCTTTGATTTTTGAAAAGGCTATAATCTTCTACTTCGCGTACGTATCTTAAACAAATATTAAATCTCAGCCGTTTAATTACAGACTCTCTGATTGGCTCAATTATAATGTCTCAGCCACGGCGTCGTCTCCTCCACTCCTCCGCCACTTCCACCGCCAGATTTATCATCCCTCACCGTTTTCACCTGCACTCCTTCACTTCTCGTCCGTTTAAGCCCAATAGGAACACCGAACAACCTCGGACTTGCTTCTTCCTCCACCACAACCTCAGTTTCACCTGAAAACCGCTTCGCCGGTAAAAACTCCACCGGTTTAATCGCGCCGTGGCTACTACTTCCTCCCGAAGAATAGCTCCGATCAGGTTGAGATCCGACGTAGTTAGACATGAGGTTAAAGGTGTTATCATAGAGAGATTTCATCTGAGTAAGCTCACGATTACGATGTATGTTCTGATTCCGAAGCTTTTCATTCTCTTCCAATAACTCAACTGATAAACCACCATTTCCGGTTTGACAATACCACGAAGATGAAGAAATCGCTTGATCTTCCCCTGAATTCGACGGAGATACAATCGGTTTCGCCGTCTGGATTCTCTGAGCAACTTCCGGCGACGGAGCAACAGCTATATCGGCAGCAGGATATCCTAGAGAGAAATTAGGTTACGTAATTCTAAAGTTTCTTAAATTAATCAACTCTTTTTTTTTCGACGCAACTGATTTTAACTTCTTTATAGTAACAAATACTCCATTCGTTTCAGTTTAAATGAAGTTTTAGAGTTTTTTTATTTCATTTTAAATGATGTTTTCAAGTTTCTATGCAAAAATAGTTATGTTTTTGTTGTTTTTGACTATTTAAATTCTGCATATTGTTTATTATTGGTTGAATTTTTTTGGAATTGATAATAAAACATGTTTTATTTTGTAAAACTAAAAGATTAAACGATTTATTAATCTGTGTGTAAAAACCTAAAACTTCATATAAAAGATGTAAAAAATAACGGTAAAAATACAAAAACATAAAGATATCATTGTCAATACCGCTAATTATTACGGTTTTTGTGATTGATAATTGTTTTACTATTGTGATAAAAACTCAATAGGTAGTCTTTTACCGTTTTTATCAGACAACAAATGTATGAAACCAAACGCCACCGACAACGTTTTACACGATTCAAATCCACAACTGCGTTTATAACCGTAATTCCAATATATAGATAGAGGTGGTAGGTAAATAAATATGCTTACACAATTACACATAACAATATATGTATGTGTGTGTCTCTCTCTGATCTGAGCAAAACTGAAGCATCTTTGATTTAAAAAAAAAAAGTTCTCTCTCCTACAAAGCTAACGACATGACATTTGATCCAATAGAATAAACCAAAAGACTTGAGCCTTTTTTTCAACCTGTCATTCCTGGGAAGAGCTGCGAAATCTTGTTGAACACATCCATTACCTGCAACAAAACAAAACAACCAAATTCTTACAAAAGTGATAGCCTGAGATGTTTTCAATGCAGAACCAAGTAGCAGAAGATTGAGTGTTTGTTTACCTCTTTGTCGTTTTGGTACTTCATGATGTTCATTGGGTTCTCTGAACACTGCAACAACAACAACAATCAATCAAATTGAGTGAGATCATATCAATCAAAGTATATTTTTGATTCAAGTTTATAAAAAAACGCACTTCCATCAACGCTGCTTGGACTCTAGGATTCTGGAATGCCATTGCAACATCAGGGTTCTCCATAATCTTAGAGATGACTTCTTCTGGAGTCAGTCCTATTTGATCTGAAATGTCGTTTCAATATCCATGAGTATCAAAACCTCTGTCACAACCATAATAGTATAAACTTTGTAGCAATTGAGAAATTTGCTTACCGAATTGTTGCTTGACTTCAGGACTATTCAGGTCAAAATTCTTTAAGGTATCCATCATTCTCTTGTCCCATTCACCACTCCCACTCATATTATTCCTAAATACATGAAAAGCAAAACAAACAAACAAGGGTGAATCTAAAATTATAGTTTAGAGATTCTTAAAACCAATGGAAACGGAAAACTTTGTAAATGGAGCTTACAACATGTCCTGTAGTTGTTGACGGTATTGAGGATTTTTAAGCATCCCTACAAAATTCCAATCCACAGAAAGTTAAATATAAATATCAACTGTATTTTTCAATCAGCATTGGATCAACCTCTAAACCAAAATTCAATGTCAATTAAAGCATTAGTATGACTAGATCAGAGTTTCCATTCAAAGATGGTCAACGGTTAAACATCAGAAGCAACAGTTCATGTAACCTCTATCTAAAATTGAGAAATAAGCAACACTGAGAACAAAGATAATAATAACAGGATTAAACATTAACAGACTTACATTTGAAAGTTTCTGGGTTCCTCATCTCCTCAGGCAAATGTCTGAATTCATACATGCAATGTTACCAAATGTCCACTTAGCAATCGGTTTTGAAAATAAACTTAAGAGAAGCATTGAAACATAATGTGGAAGGGAAAATTAGTTACGGGTAAACCATCTTCTGAACCGTTGGATCTTCCATCATTTTCTCTAAAGCTTCTACAGACAAACCAGGCCCTCCTTTCCCAGCGCCTGTGTAAACAATGGACAGACTAAGGATTCAATTTAAAAACTTAGAAAAAGGAAAGAGATTAATACACAAGCAGATGAGACAAGAAAATACACGATAATGAGATATAAAATATACACAGCTAGCCTAACATGCCGGTATACCAAAATCACAGATCTGAAAAAGAAAAAGAAAAAACAATCCTTCTGTACTGTTAATTGCATGAGAAAAATCCTGCAAACTAATTTTCATACCATGGTGCTGCAAGTCATATACCAAGACAGAGCAACGACTAGAGCGGGACACAAATAATGGAGTAGATCCATTCGAAGCAATTTAAAAATCTTCCTTTGTTTCTATTTGTTGGCATTAGTCTAAAAAATAAAATGGAAATAGATCACCTTCATCATGAATCCAGCACAGTGCTATGCAAGTGATGAATTCATTAACTCACCCAAAGATTGAAAAACCTCTGAAGCAGTGGCACCATTCCCCGGAGTAGCTCCATTTTGCAAAACCTTCACCCAAAGATCAAAAGAGAGAGCAGAAAAACTTCCTGGGTTAGAAAATTGTGTCATGTTTTAAAATCACCACTCCATGTGCTGTGCGGATACAAAAGAAAAGAAACTCACATCCTCAAATAAGCGAGTTTCTTTGGAGGCACTAGTTTCAGAAACTTCAGCATAGTTGCTAAATGGGCTTTCCTTAGTGGTTTCCTCGGGGGAAATGTCTTCAAAGGCTGCATCCAAAGTTAAATCAACTTCCGAATTAGAAGCTTAGAAAATGAGAAAGGAAGAAGCACAAAATTGAGGATACAAATGAGAGGAGGTTGATTTCTGAAACAGAAAAGAATCTACCGTAGTTCTTTTCTTCTTTCTTTGCTTTGTTTTCCTCTAAAACAACACTTGGCTTATCGACTTCTATATCTTTTGCAGGCATAGGTTGCGGCTTAGTCGAAGGAGGTCTATTTACTTTTGTTGCTGTCACATCAACAGTAGCACCTGAAGACTGGGATTGAGATTGGAATGGCGAGGAAGTAGGACTTGTTTGAGGAGGAAATGGAAACGGAAAAGGTGATCCCGCCTGGAATCCAGAATTATTAAACTGGCTATTCTGCGTATTCATCTGGTTCATCATCGTCTTCATAGCTGTTTGCATTGCGTATTTCTGAAACCAAAGCAAAAATGTCCAGAGAGAACAACAGCCAGTTAGAGAATAATGAGAAAAAGCATTGAGAACTTGTGAAATGTATTTCGGTCAAAAAGTTATGAAAATGATGTAAATACCTGAGTTGCGTCACTAAAACCATAACGGTATGTAGGTTATCTCAAACTTTTCATCTATGAATCAAGTGACTAACCCAAAAAAAAAACAGAGAAGCAAATGTTTCCATGCTTAAATTTATGGTTCAAAAAGTGTGAGCAAAAAGTTCACCTTGTTAAGATAACCAACCTAGTGAATACTACTTCAGATGCATAAAGCACTATACACTAGAGATAAATTGTGGTTCTTGAAAAGACTAGAGCGCAAAAATCCCGTAAAATCACAGGGCCTAGTAACTGGTACCTTTACATTTGAAGTTACCTGTAATCCCATCAAAAATAATAATAAATCAGGTACTCGTCATTCGATACTGAAGCAAGAAAGAAATGTGTAGAGGAAAAAAAAAAAAGAAAAGGATCTTCATACTCACCCATGAGAACAAAGCTGAGAGCCCAACACCAACACCAATCCAGAAAAGTGGTGATCCTCTACAAAAAAAGCCGATTAAAAAAAAATGCTTTAAACTACCAAGAATCGAACATATATAAACTAAAGCACATTGCCTAAAAAAAGGCTTCAAATTTTGATGTAACCAGGAAAATAGTTAAAACAAAAATTACATGGTTGATGAAGATGGTGGTGGCACTGGTGCATTAGGGTAAGCAACAGAAGTTGTCTGTTGATCACGATTCGACGAAAAAATACTTGCAAAAGCCTTGCCTCTATGTTTCACAACCACTGCAAAAGAAAGAAAAAGACAATTAATGGCTTTTACAAGAATTTCGAATTGCAGATACAAAAAAAAAAACAAATTTACAAAGTGTGAGGTTTAAGAGATAAATCAATTCAGGAGCTTTCGTTCACCAATCGAAAAAGGGTTTTAGATTTTAACTTTCAATTCTACAGATACAAGTAAGAAACTGGAGAATTAACGAATTTTTTTCCAGGAAAGTTTTCGCATTTTCCATCACAAGTAATACTAACCGGTTTCTCCAGCGTTATCCGGACGCGAAGACGGAGTTTGAGATTGCGCGGAGGCAGAGATTTTGGAGCAACGGAAGACAATTTTAGGAGTCCGGCGCGAAAACCCTACTGGGTTTTTAAGCGAGGGAGTGAAATTGCATCCGATTAAGAGTTTCGGAGAAGAAGCTGAACAAGAAACTAGGGTTAGGTTCTCCATTTTTTTATTGTTTCTTCCCCTAAAACAATTCTGGTGGAGAAGATGAAAGATATGACGAGGAAGAGGAAGAAGAAGAAGAAGAAATAAAGAGACTCTTCGGTCTAGAGCTACTGTATCCTTCGGTTTGAGTTAGTAGCGGTCTTGGATCCACTACAACCAAGTACACTGAAACCTTTACAGATGACGAGAAATTAACCGTCAAGATTTAAAAAGTGACTTTCAATCCAACGATGCAAAAAACTCTTTCGTGATCATTGCAAAGGTCACCCCTCCACCTTTGCTTTAGTTACATTATTGCCAGTACCTATTTTAAGGAACATTAAACACCCCGTTTTAATTAAAAATAATAATTCATATATATTACGTGAATCCTATAACTCGCGATCCTCGAAGCGGAGAGTTGGAGCAGAGTCGTGCCTCAATGTAAAAAAAAGAAACATTGGCTTATGGCATCTAATTTTTTAGAAAATTTTAAGGGCATATTTTTATTAGTTTTATTTAATTAAACTCAAATAGTATAATTATAGAATATAAGCTTCAACATCAAAAGTTTTGTGGTAATTAGAATAAACAAAATATGGGTCTACACGATAAAAACTATGCGATTTTAATAGTTAAGTAACTAAAAAAATATAGAAACAAGTCTTAATTGTTAAATAATTAGAGTAAAGTAAACAGAAAATTAGTTAGTCATTTAAAAGATTAAGTGACTAAACTATTTTATTTTTGCTCTGAGTATATCAATGAAATATTGAGTGACTTAACTATTTTATCCATCGAAAGAATTTTAGTTAAAATTTTTGATTTCGAAAGTTAAGAATTTTGTTGAAAAAAGAAGGAAAAATAATGTTTTACAACTATGTTTTAGTTTGCTAGTTTAATTCTTTATTTGTTTTTGTTATATGAGGATGATATTTATTATTGTAACCGTTTTTTATTAAAGAATCGAGGCATTTTATTTTTAATCGCTTCTCACTACCGTGAACGTTGGCACGGCTCTGAATTGGAGCATCGCTAACCAAAAGAAATTCGAAGAAGAACCAGACGGATCACAACATCCTGACGTACCAAGAGGCCCCCGGGAACCATAAATCCTTCGATCTGTCAAATCGATGCATCTTAGATTGATCATGGACCGGTCAGTGGATTAGGGTGGTGCCTAAGGAATAGCATAGGACAAACCACTTTTGGCATAAAAACGAGCATAAGAAGCATCTCGGCTTTACATGCGGAGTTGGATGGACTTCTATGGGCTATGGCTTGTCTACGAGAGATGAGGATCCTTTAGTGAGGATTGAGACAGATTGTGTAAACTTAATAAACATGACATCGAGTCCACTAGATTGACCAATTTTTAGATAAGAATTAGACAATAAATTCTGCTATTCTTCTATTTGAATTAACATGTCAATGAAACCTACAATTTAAATATGGGCATATATACTTTGATTGTATTATTATCTACATACAAATGAATCATAGTACATACTAGATTTTTTTTTTCTTCATATTACTAATATTGAAACTCAATACGAATGATGAAAACCAAGTCAAATAGATTTTTCTACTTCTTCGTTCCTTCTCTTTTCATGATTTAATTTTCTAAATTGGTTAATAATGAAAGACTTTTAGTCTTTTTCGTAGGTATACAACATTTTTCCCACTTCCTATTTTGTAGAAATTTATGATTCCACCTCTTTGCCTTTTTATTGTAATTGTCCTGTTTAAGGACCTAACAAAACAAAACAAAAATAAGTAGAGAAGTTTTCTGCAATAGTTGTTGTGTTTTACACATCTTTTCTTTGTTTTGATTGGGATCGCCATTAACGAACTTGTGTTTAAGCTCAGCTAGTTAGACATCTGTTTAGGGTTAAATCTCAACTATGCATGACCCGATCCCTAAAAACAGTGTTAGAATCTATATATAAGTGCAGAAAAATTGTGCTTTTTAACTTAAAACCATTCGGATTAGTTTTTTTGAGGTTTAACATGGTCGGATTTACGTTTTGTAGTCAAATTCAGCTTTCATCCATGAAACCGATTTAATTAACCAATAGTTGTGGAAAGTTACTAACTCTACTAAACCTATTTATCTATTTTTGTAATTTATCTTATCGTCGCAAGACAATTTAACTTTGGGAAGAACTCCGAAAAAAAGTATAAACATTTTAAATTGAAAAGAAGTTTTGAAAAATCAACTGAAAAACCCTTAAATGGTGAAAAATAGTTGATTTCTATTTACATTTGCTAGTCGACTTATGTTTCATATTCACACGGAATTCATACAAAATTTTCACTACAACAGGATAAAATATTAACTCTGTTTTATTGCTTTCGCTTGTAATATCTTAAAGTTTCCAACCAAGTTGGAACATAAATGCATATTGACATGCATATCCTAATCTAGGTTGCATGAAATCAGAGCTGGATGAGCAGAAACAAAACTTTTGGAATCTCATAAACGATTTGTATATCCAATCGAATTTTCAATTTTCTTCTTTTAACGCTCGAAATATGTCATTTTTAAACCAATCAAAGACGGTTTCGCCATTTTGCTTTTTCACTTCTTTCCATTATTATGGCATAGTTTGCTTGAGCTTTGAATTCTTAAGATTATGGGGGAAGTCTGAAACTTTTAGGATTGATGCTTTGGTGGGTTCCTTCCAGATTAACCATAATCAATTGATACTAAAAAAAAAAAAAAAAACATTCAACAAGCATCCAAAGATTATGTAATTTTCATTTTTCAGGAAGTTGGAATACAGGTATCATTACTAATTCTTGTAGTGCATGATTCAGCGAAGGTGAAGAAGAACATACCAAATCCATGAAACTATGGAGGAAGCAATTTAGGCATCGACAATTTCTATAGGGGTACAAAAATCAGTTTGAATTTTTCGGATTCCGAGTAATAGAAAATCAAAATAGGTAGCATTCGGGTACAAAATTTCTTTCGGTTCAGGTTCGATTTTTAAAAAATTCGTTTCAGTTCGGATTTGAACAAAAATTTAAAACAAACATTGACATAATTAACTAATTTTAATTAATACCGTTTGGTGGTTACAAAATTCGGTTCGGGTTCAGATTGGTAGATTTCAGCTTCGCTCGATTCAATTTTTTTACCCAGCCCTAGTTCCTAGTCATGGAAGTGTTTGGATTCACATAATCCTCAAAGAGATCGCTTGAAAGAAACAACACAAAGCACCCATGTTTAGCTTCCTTCCCTTGATTCCCAAACTAAAAAAGCTTAAAAATCAATACTCCAAACTCAAGAATATGGAGCAAACTAAGTTTCAAATTCACAAAAGCAAAGTTATAATGAGAGAGGAAACCAGAATCCAAAAGCAATGCTTTATAAGTTTAGGAAATTCAAAAGGAACCATTTGGTAAAATATTTCTCTTACAATTTTTTCATTGATTTTAACAACTTTAAGCTAAATATTAATTTGATTATATGCCATTTTCTTGAGAGATAAAAACAATGGAAATGATGAAAACAGCTTCTTAATCAATGAGCCACGGTTTAAAACAAGAGAGCCCTAATACTCTTCAAGATTGAAACCAACAAAAAAATGGAACAATATGGCATCTTAGGACAAGATTTCATCCCAAAGATTTTAAACAAAGAAGAGCGCAATCAAAAATACTCAAGCTATATGTCGGTAATCATCAAGCAGCCATAAAAACCAGGATGAGAAAAAAATATATATCAGAATGACAGAAGATATAACCAAAGACAAAAAATAATACAAAGCTGCTCTCAGACAATGGGCCAGAAGTTTCCACAGATGAGAGTTTGAGAAAATGAGTAGGTTCTTCAAGATTTAAACTAAGAAAATGTATAACAAGACCTCAACACTGCTCTCTTCCTTGATCTAAAACACGAAAGAAAATAAAAATGATCCCCTTCAAGCATTTTAGATCAAAGTGTCATCAAGCAATACAGAGCTCCAAAAAGACTCTTTTCTTCGGCTTAAATCGAAAAGTACCAAATCAAATTCTCAAACCCATCTTTTCAGTGTGGTTAAAGCAAGATAATCATCATAGAGCAGCCAGAAAAAGCCCCCAAAATCCTATAAACTACAAATTTCATAAAACAACAAAAACATTATACTATCTACAATATTGTTTATTAGAAGCTGCTTCTCAGACAATGGGCCAGAATTTTCCACAGGGGAGAGCTTGAAAACGTGTCATGTTCTGATAAGAGCTCGAAATTGCTCTCTACCTTAATCTAAACCACGAAGAAGAAGACCTTCAAGCAACTTAGATCAAAGTGTCATCAAGAAACGCCGAGATCTAATCAAATCTTTCATCGGTTTGAATCAAGACGTACCACATCACATTCTCAAACCCATCTTTTCAGTGTGGTTAAAGCAAGAAAATCATCACAGAGCAGCCAAACCCTAGATCATAAAAACCCTAGTTTTATTTGAGTAAAGGTTAACACTTTATCATCGAAATACGAAGATCTAGAACAAACCCTAAACGTAAAATCAGAACAAAGCATTAGCAAAGAGTTATAGAAACATAGAAGTTGTCGAATCTCGAGAAAATGATAGAATCCACGGGGGAAAAAAAATTCCCAGAATTCTACATGTCCAGAGATTACAAACCATCAATGAAGATGTTTGATTTCGCATTGGAACGCACGAATCTTTTAAGCTACACGAAATGATAAAAGCTTAAAGACTCAAAACACAAATCTGTTCCCTTAAATGCTAATTTCTTAACCTAAGATTTCCTGGCAAAAATTTCGGATTTTTAACGGAAAATGAAATAAAAATCGCATCTTTTGGTAACAAACTGGATTTTCTTGAAGAAGAACAATCTGCGGCGAAATCAAAGACGAAGTCTTATCTTATAGACTTATAGCTTAGGGTTTACTACACACTCATTTTCTCTTTAGTTTATTATGGGCCTTTAGTTTTTACATTAGTGCACCTAGTGGCCCAAATTAACTTCTCTTCTCTTCCTCTGTTTCTGTCGATGAAAAAAAACAACGATTTTCTCTCTCTTCTTGTCGAATCAGTGAGAGCGTCTTTCTTCAGTGTTTCATCGAATTTGCAGAGGTAAGATTTTCCGTTTTCTCTGTTAATTTTCAATTTCGCAATAAACCCATGTTTTCTTTTTCATTGTTCGTACAAGTGACAAAAAATTTCTTCTTGTTTGTTTTCAGGGTTTCGACAATCTTTAGATTCTCCTTTTTTTGTCCCAAGGAGATTCCTTTCTTCATTCTCCTTACCTTCTCAACAAACCCTTCTCTGTTATTTTCCTTTGCATCCATGTTTGTATCTATTTTCCCTGATTTCTAATCCAAAAACCTTTTTTCGATTATATCAGTCTCTTCAATCTCCATGTGCTTTTACTCTGTATCACTCTGATCTGAATGTATAAGATGTGCCATGAACCTACCAACATCTCTCCGTCGGATTCCGAAATTACATTCCCTGAGTTAGACCACCTTCCCTTGGCTACACGGCGGAGTTTTTTGCAATCGAGTGAAAGCGTCTCTCAACGTATCGCTGCTTCTGTGCCTGCGTGAGTGCGGTTTTACGTTGTTCTTCATTTCACTTTTAGTTTTTGTTTTTCACATATGTTTTCTTCTGTTTGTAGATCGAATGTTGATAGTATAGTGAAAAGGGAAGAAGATGATTGCTTCAATGAGCTGGTAATTTTGGACAAATATGTCTTTTTGTTACAGATAATTTCGCCATTGTTGCTATTAAGTTTAGAGAACTAATCATGTAGTTTTCAGGGTCTTGTGTCAAACTGTGGTGCTCCAGAATCTGCAAACGCTGAAATTTCGGAATCTACAAGCATTGGTTGTAGTCAATGTCTAAATGATTCTGTAAACCTAAGACCACAGAACGACACTCTAGTATGTTGTAGTAATGCCGGAGAGAATTTCAAAAGAGTGGGGCAAATCGAAGAAACCGCAGGGTGGGATGTTCTTGAACATCTCACATTAAAAGAGAGACGCAAAATGCTTCTAGAAAGGTGCTTTATAGTTGACATATTATGTCTCAAGTTATCTGCATCTTTTCACCCACTCGTGTTCATTAATTGTCTAACGTACTCTTTGTTGCAGGATGGCTTTATGGTTGCCAGAATCCAACTTAGAGGTAACAAAGTGACAAGTTCCTCAAGATTTTGTATTTTTTTTGTTTGGGATTTATTAGTGATAACTAGCTATTTTCATAACAAGTGCAGGATAATACTAAAGGTTGCGATGATACCGATCTTTATAAAATAAAAGCCGAGATTTCATCCGAAAATGGGATAGCTTCGTCTTCTGAGGTCCATTTCAGCGGCTTTCTTGAGAAAATTGATTATGTCCTCTGTAAAAAATTTAGTATAGGTTTAGTATCTGGAAGTCCGCTTAGTGGAATCCAAGAGAGGGATATTCCGAGTTCTTACGAAAGGTCGTTTAATCTATCACTCGAAGCCAGTAGTCTGCCTGAGTTATCTATTAGAGATTACGAACACTATCCTTTAGCTAGCAATGATTATGCATCTGTGGCAAAAAACCCGAGGAAAAGAGTAAAAATGAATCCTCTGCGTTTGAATGCGAGTGAAATGCAGTCGAATCACGAGTCTTTGAGTGATTGTGGCATGAAGAACAATGACGAAAGAAATCCTGTTACCTCAGAGCAAGTAAAGGTCAAAAAAGAGGTGGAACCGCATGATGAAGCTCATGATGAAAATGAGCTAGACTGCACCAAATTGAGATATCGCTTGAATCTTTGTACATCTGCTCAGAAACCTTCTAGGTTTGTGAAAAACGAAGCAGAGACAGCTAGTGAATTGGATGATGATGAGATAGACCACATGAAATTGATTGATCGGTTAAAGCTTCAATCTTTTCATGGTTCAGGTCATCATGAAGATCTAAATTCTCCGTCCTCGGGGTTTAGCTTCTGTGCATCTGATGAATACGTTAAACCTTTGAAGATATTGCGTCCTTGGAAGCGAAAGAAAACCGCTACGTGAGTCTCTCTGTTGTATCCTTCGTCTCATTTATCTGTATCTTTTGATTATCTCTGTTTCTTTTGTGATCTTATGATATGAAAGAACCATTACAGGGACTCAATTGAGACAGCTCTGGAGGAAGATGCTCCTGGTCTTTTGCAGGTATCATGTTTTTCTTCTCAATATTGAATTTACTGTAACTTCTACAAATTAGATTTCTTAGAGCTCGTGTTTGAATCTCGTGTTTGCAGGTACTGATTCAACAAGGCGTATCAGTAGATGAACTTAGGCTTTATGGGGAGAATGAAGGTAGCGGTGATTCACTAATGGAAGAGAGCTTCTCGGAGCTCGAAGATGTGATCTCGCAGGTTGAAAAAAATCCATTTGTTTTTCTTACAAAGGTAGCCTTTTTCCGTTATGTGTCAACAGATTGAATCAGTCTAAAAATTATCAGCTTTTCTTCAAGCGCGAGACGGGCACGAAACTTCTTAATTTAAGGTTCTCAAAAGCTTCAAGAACTAGCTATTGCTTGACCTGTTTATTCTCCCTCATCGAACAGGTAAATATCCGCATCCCGGTCTTCTCAGCTTTTTATATATTTCCCGTTCTTCCTAACCTGTTTCCTCTTGTTTTCAAGGCACGGTATTTGCGGTTCCGCAAATGGCCTGTTGAGTGGGGCTGGTGCCGCGATCTCCAGTCTTTCATATTCGTTTTTGAGAGACATAACCGGTAAATTAACTCTCTATCTCTCTGTCTTTCTCTCTCCTTTGTCATTGCGGCTAAACTGAAAACTTCATCAATCTTTTTTGCTGGATACAGGATAGTAATGGAACGGCCCGAATATGGGTACGCAACATACTTCTTCGAGCTCAGCAACACTGCATCAATCGGATGGCAGATTAAGCGGTTAGTCTTGGCCATGAAACTCGCAAGCTGTGGCCGATATCAACTGATTGAAAACAAGCCATTACTGGTATGTTCCTTCTCTCTCACCGGTTAATATGATCCGATATGTTCTTAACTAGAGTTTATTATTCTGAAATCTCTCTGTAACTCGGGTGGGGATAATTAAAAAAAAAAAAGGTAGGAGAAGATATGACGGAAGGCGAAGCGGAAGTACTGATGAAGTATGGTTGGGTTGCAAACACGGGATTAGGGACAATGCTAAACTACCGCGATAGAGTCTTCCACGACAGGAAGAGCGGAAAAGAGACATCGGAATGGAGATCTAAGATTTCTAAACTCCTTGTTGATGGCTATAATAGTGGAACCATTGTCTCAACTTTCATTACTCATCATGATGATGATAATATTGTTGATGATACCGGACTTGACAACATCATCGGAGATGTTAAACTTGAGCCTTACTGAAACTGTTGTGGCAATTAGCTTTGTAGAGCTTTCCAACTGTGGATATTTATTTTACTTGGTCAACTAATATTTGGTGGAATTATTAGCTTTTAATTATTTTCTATTTGCCGTTTGTTATTTTCTTACGATTTTATTTTCATTATTTGGTTGTAAATTTGTATGCTCTACATTATGTTGATAATGTTGCGATGGGTTAAGGGTTTATTTATGGCCCGGTTTTACAAGCCAGTCCGCAGTTAACCACTGGAAAGTTTGACAGGTGATCTTGTCAAAAAATACTTTCAAGTTTCAACTATTGTATCCTACATGACCAGGTCAAAGTGACGAAATCCAATGTCAGAATTAAGATCGGAAGTTTACTAACTTTGATATAAGTCATGTTCATTTTGCCTGCAAAACCAACAATGTCGTTGTTGTAAACTACTACAAAAGAAACATGACTATAATATCAAAATCCGAGCTCTTTCAAGTTCTGCAATTTAAGTATGATATATTGTCGAAGAGCCATCATTTCTATTTTCTAATGAATGTGTTGAAGTTTTTAATATCAGAATTATAATAGAAATTATAGTAAAAAAACACATAAATCAATTCACTAATTGTTGACTGTTTTTTAAAATCCATAAATGTTGACAGAAGAATGTTTTCACATTAAACGTGGACCATTCACCACACAAGGTCCACCACCTCCACATATTTTTGCTGCCGAGGAGAAGCCAAAGCCTATATTATGGATGGTAAGTCTAATCGTGTCCCTATTGTCTGATATCTGCTCAATTAAAGTCAAAATCAAGTGAAACTTTAAAGATGACGCGTAGTGTAGGAGAATATGAAAATGTTGAGAAATCGCGTTCGATGATTTTACTTTGCCGCATGGGACCAAGAAAAACAAAAGTTTCACATCATGCGAGATTTTCTGAAGCGCAACCTCCTTCGAATGGCAACAATGACCAGCATAATCTACATTTTTTCGTCAAAGAGTTCCATTTACATTTTACACATTCGACATATTTGTATCTAAAGATTCATTTTTGTCAACCATGTTAAAATATTCAAACAATTTTGTTTTCAAGAAAAGTAGTTGAATTCATCTTTTATTCTATTTTTCTATATCATCGCAAAAATCGTATTTTGTATATTTATATTAATAAAAATCAAAGATAGATATTGTCACTATGGCTTCGAATAGGGACAGTTTGTCCGGTACCGTCTCGCACTCAACAGTAACAAAAATCTATATTTATATATATGTATTTTTGTTATTATTTAGACCGTCCCGTTCCACACCGCAGTATTACCATTCAGAGCCTATGTATAAATGCTGATAGAAGACCGAATAGTTTTTCTCTAGGTGTGTATATATTATAGATGAATTTCTTAAAATACCACTAAAATATGTTTTTGTTCCAAACATACCATCACTTAGTTTTTTTTCCAAAAATATAAGTTTTGTTTTTTCAAAAATACCACAAACACTAAAAAAAATTTGGTTTAGTTTTTGGGTTTAGGATTTAGTTTTTAGGAATTAAGGTTTAGTTTTTAGGGTTTATACTTTAATTTTGAGGGTTTAAAGTTTAGTTTTAATTTTGTGGTATTTTGGGAAAAAATAAATTTTAATGGTATTTTTGGAAAAAAGACTAAAGAATAATATATTTGGAACAAAAACTTATTTATATGGTATTTTTGAAAATTGTCTAATATTATATGGGTAACTTTGCAAAAGGGATTGTACTTTTGTTTATAAAGGTGTGAAGTTTAGCCAATGTGTCACAATAAGTAGGAGAACGAAACTACTCATTCACCAACTTCAAATATATTATAATCATTGTTGTCGTTACCAAATTTTCCTTTTTCTATAATTCATAAAAAAATTATCCACCAACCTAACATTTTATTATATAAAATTTCTATGAAATTAAATAATTCCCTTATCTTCTTCCTTTCTCTTCTCTTTAATCCATCATTCACAGTTCCACTATCATCCCCTTTGCTCTTCTTTGTGACAAGTCATGTCTAAGCAATGATCATATTTGTTATGAGAAAGGTTCATATACATGCACTCTTTTTTCCACTTTCTTTGTATTGTATAATTCTTAATATCTTAAGAAAACATATAATACAATTTATGGTATAAAAGGCATTCATGTTTTTTATTCAACCAAACTATAAAAAAATGGGGATATTCACAATTGTAGCATGGAGGTTATGTGATTTATTAATCTTAAAAGCACTTACCTTCTACATTTTCTTTCCAAAATAGAATAAAATATACGCATGATTTTGTATAACAAGGATAATGTAACAGTTATGAGCTTAATTTACGTAACTTTTGATAGATTTTAATATTTTATATTTGTAATCGATGTTTAATTAAGCGTCGGCAGCATATATATGCTGAACTCTACTCATTTTTTTTAAAACCGCTTTTGATCTTTTTGACATAAAATTATGTGGAGTACGAATAAACAGTTAAAACATAGATTACGATGCCGAATACTTATTTCATGTTTTAGAAGATGAATGCTAGTTATTAAATTTGTCGTTATGTTTTTTAGATTAGCATCCGGTATCCGGTTACCAACTTCTCAAAACCGAAATAAGGCGTCAGCGTCGACTACTCTCAAAGTGAGCATGCCCTTTGCCAGGAGTTTTCCGTAAGTCTACCACAAATTTGTTATCTGAGCTGAAATCCATGCATGAGCAAGTGACCTAAACAAAACGATTTAATTTGCACTGGAAATCGAATTTAGACACATTACAATCAGTGGGATGCAATCCTCTTTCCCTAGATTATTGCCTTACTGCCACTGCACCACCTCGTTTAGGTTAATTTGTTGTTATATTAGTCAATGTATTTATGCAGCGATCAGAGTTTCATGGTGAAAATTCGTACATACATGATATAGCTTATAAGGTCTAAATAGTAACAGCTGAATTCGGCTGAATTGCTGAATCTAACTGAATTTTTAGTGATTTCTGGCTGAATAACTACATTACTATATGGTAACGGCTGAATCTAGATGAATCTAGCTGAATTTGTTTGTGATTTTTGGCTGAATTTAGCAAAATAATTAAAAATTTAACTGGAAAAATGGTCGGAATAACAATTTTTAATCTAAATATATAAATAAATAAAATTATATGATGGTTTCAAATAAAATACTAAATTTTTTTTTTTAAATTAGTAGTAATATAAATAATAATTTGGTTAGTAAAATTGAGTTATTTTTTCATGGTTTTATTTTTGAACTATTAAAAACATGTACATAATTAATAAAAAACTTAGTCAAAGAATTATTAAAAAAATTAATTTCAAAAATTAACATGACCATATAATATAAAATTATGTAGTCATTTATTTTTTCCCTCTCTAGTAACTAAATCAATAATATGATGAGAGTAAGAATATTATTGAATTTTGATATTTTGAATAATATTTTAGCATAGTTATGAATTGTTTTTGTGAAATTTTAATATTATCAAAAAATTATTAAAATTATCCAAAATTTCTCAAACCAAAGTTTTTAAAAATTATTGTAAATTATCCGTAATTATCCGAAATACCCAAACATGAATCTGACTTTTGTCATTTGGATAGTGATTTTATATATATGAACTACACATATACATTAATTTTTGATATTTTAAATATTTTTAATCGGTATGCGTATTCGCTATTATCCGACTTTTACCCGAAATGAATATACATACATGTTAGTTGGAATTAAAAAAACTGTTGAATCTAGCTGAATTCGGCTAAATTTAATTTTGTACAATTGGTACAAGCGAAATTGCTGAATCTAGTTGAATTCAGCCGAATTTTTTTTTTGATGTCACTATTTACACCCATAAAATAAACGGTATGTATATGATTTTCTACTACAAAGTGAGATTCAAATTAATCTCCCAGAACTCTGAAAAAATTGAATATTTTATCATTTAAGATTTTACAGTGACCCGATATATGAAATCGCAGTTAAAATTCAAATTTTGGTCCGTCAGTTTACAGGGTGAATATTTTAATTATTAGATCGCCATCATGAAAAAAAATTATGTCATACTGTGATAATCTTTTTCTTTTTTGGCGTCATACTGTGATAATCAAAAGTACGACATTGCGATTTTTTTCTTTTTGACAAAATGGTTTGGTGAAGGTAGTTACCACTTGTCTATCAATCCCATTCACTTGTGGTCCATTGTCTTAAACTTCATACACATACAAATACATAAGTACACACAACAGGACCGGTCATATGGGCACAGCCTTATGAAGCCACCGCAGCCCCAAATTTATGGGGTCCTATATAAATATAATACATATTTTTCTCTAATAATTACAGCCACGTGTGTTTTTGGGTTAGAGGATGAGTCCACTTACAAACTTAACATTTTAATAAAGAAAATGTATGAAAATATTAGTTTTTTTTTTTTGGTCAGGGCTATTGCCCTATGTTGAAACCACACGCTGGAGGAGATGGGATCGAATCCTTTTAGTGCCAAGAAGCCTGGTTTAGGTTAGACCACCCGCCCAAAAACAACAACCACGACTAAATTATAATAAATAAAAAAACACGAACTAAATTAAAATACTACAAGAATTTTTTAAAATACCATTAAAATATATTTTTGTTCCAAACATACCATTATTTAGTTTCTTTCAAAAATACCACTAAAAGTTTTGTTTTTCCAAAAATACCACGAACACTAAAATGAGTTTTAAAAGTTTATAATTTTTTTTTTTTGTTTGGGCTTAGTATATTGGTTTAGGATTTAGTTTTTAGGGGTTAGAGTTTAATTTTTAGGGTTTAGAATAATTTTGAGGGTTTAGAATAATTTTGAGGGTTTAAAGTTTAGTTTTAATTTTGTGGTATTTTTGAAAAAAAAAACTTAATTTTAATGGTATTTGTGAAAAAAAAAACTCAATGATGATATATTTGGAACAAAAATTTGTTTTTTCGGTACTTTTGAGAATTGCCCTTAAAACAACATATTTAAAAGATATTAAATTTACGGCAAAAAACTAATAATTGAGATTTGCTTTACATTGAAAAAAATAGAAAAGGTGAAATTTTTGAAGACATGAAACAATTTAATATTTTCATGTTTTCATAAAAGAGAATTTTGAAAATCCAAAAAGTGCTAATTCTATCATTATTTTTTGGAACATTTGTATACATGTTTGTGTTGATTTACGTTAAAACTAAGATTTCTTTTGTTAGCTATCCGATTTCTCAAAATTTAAAATATTTGAGATAAACTAGTTTTCAAGTATATAATAAGAAAAAATTATCATCTATTACGATATCATCATATTTAATTAAATTTTAACATATTACAAATATTAATCTACTATCAACAATAGACAAACTTTATGACCTGTTGTACACGCATATTCAAAACTACGAACGATTATTTGATATATATGCAACACGATATAACTTCCACAATTTTTGCATCTACTATATTTAATGGATTTAAATATGTTATGCTCGATTTTTTATATCATTAATATAACATTTTATACAAGAGAAAACAAACAAAAGAAAAACGTAAAAAAAAAATCAAATAACCAAAATTATATGGATCGTCCGTCTATAATTTTTTTTCATATTAGAGATCTTAACAAATTAACTAGTTTACTTTTTACTGTATTCGAGTTAATTATCTTTAAAAAATAATGATTTTTTTTTTTTGAACGACTAGCTAGCTAATATACATATATATATATATATATATATTTTTTTTTTTTTATCAACATATATGTAATATTAATTAAGACAAACTACTAATATATATGTCATGGTTGCTGCACAGATTAAGCTATCGAATAATTTTTTTTTTTACAACCATAATTTTGATTTTTTTTTTTTTTATAACCATAAATTTGTTTTTTTTTTTAATATGGTTAAAAGAAAAGGTTAATTTGTAGAATAACCAAAAAAAAAAAAATTATAAAAAGTAACAAAAAATCATAAAATAAGTAGGGGAATTGTGTTAGATTTTAAGGTTTTTTTTTTTTTGTTATTTGGTTAATTATCTCTAAAAGAAACCCTATTGTTTTTGTTCCGTTTATGCATGTATGTCAGCATCGAGACGTACATGTGTTGACGAAAAAAAGGCATACACATGTGTCATCAGCACTGTGTCTGTATGTATATGTAATATATATATATGTAAGTAATGCATAATTGTAGTGCGGACTGATACATGCGTGGGTCGGATATGATTGCTTATGAAAATTATATGAAATCGAGTATTTGTGGCCTAATCAAATTTCGAGTTTTTCAGATCAATTTTATCGATTTTGGATCAATCAATATATGAAAAATTGATCATACGTGAAATTATTTCCCACTCTTTAATTTTTTCTTATAACTTATTAACATTGGACTGCCGTTGGACCAATCTAAGTAAACCGTTTTCGAACCAGGTTCGGAACAAATAAAATTTGGTTCGGAACAAAAGTTATTAGTACGAAATACTTTATGAAATATTCACGTGAAACACATTACTTTTGGTCCTTTTGAGTTCGGTATAGATTTGCAACATCGTAAATATTGATTTTAAATTAGAATATATATGATTATGTTTAGAAACATAACTATTTTTCTGATTGCATATATGTTATACTCGATATGAGAAAACGAAACAAAAACAAACACATATTTACGGGCTTTACCAACGTGAAACCGATTTATTACTGAAAACATAATGTTTAATAATACAATCGATAGAGTGGAAAATAAGAATATAAATATAATCATAATTCAATTCTAAATTGAATAGATTCGGTGGAAACTCCTTTGGTCTAATGATTTACCATGGTTAATTAATATTTTTATATCAAATTTAAGATTCGAAGTTTAGAGAAAGTGTGTTATGCAAGATTAGTAGAAGCAAATTTATTGGAGTTATAGTGTAACGTGTTGCAGATAGAGTCGCTTATGGTCTCGTTTGTCAATGATAAAATTGACTATCGTGAACTTGCAGAAATAATCATCCATCGTTAATCTTTGTAAAATCGTTTGTTGTATTTTCAAGGCTGTAAAAAAATTAATTTTGTTGGCATATATATCATTATTTATATATACGCATTCTAGTGTTAAATATTTAGAACTGATTGGATCAAACCACATGCCAATTCTTGGAGATTTTAGTCTCCATAGGGAAAATTATAGAAGATCTTTTCGATTTCAAAAACGGTGGATAGGTCAGGATGGCTTACCAGAAGCCGTGGAGACATGCTGGAATAGGACAAAGAACTTTCGGTATTTGGGTTTTGTTGATAAAATTGCAAATTGTAGGAATGCAATTTCAGGCTGGAGGAAAACTAATGCAAATCAAACATTTTGGCTTTGAAGACAGCGAAAAAGGATGATACAATTTCACAAGAGGTGATCGGGGAGATTACGACAAAACTTCAGGAAGCTTACAAAAATGAGGAAAAGTATTGGCAACAAAAGAGTCGGAATTTCTGGCTGCATAATGGGGATAGAAATACTAAATATTTTCATACTTCCACTAAGCAAAGAAGGGCGAGGAATAGGATCATATATATAGGGCTATTTAATGAGGAAGGTGTATGGGAAGAAACGGAGAAGAAGATGGAGTCGACGGCAACAGAGTACTTTCAATCGCTCTTCGCGTCAACTCAGTCGGGTGACTTTATTCTTCAATCGGTACGACCAGTAATTACTGGAGATATGAAAAGTATGATAATCAAGGAAATTACGGAGGACGAGGTGAAAAATGCGCTTTTTATTATGCATCCGAAAAAAGTTCAAGGACCGGATGGAATGACGGCTTTATTCTATCAAAGCTTTTGGTCTTCTATTAAAGGGGAATAGGTCGGGTTTGTACAACATTTTTTTAGGACTAGTTATTTCGATACTAGGTTGAATGCGACAAATATTTGTCTTATTCCAAAATCGAATATAAGAGGATGAGTGAGTTTAGGCCTATTAGCTTATGCAATGTGGGATATAAGATTATTTCTAAGATTATATGTATACATCTTAAAAATGTTTTACAAAAGGTTATTTTGGAAACTCAATCAGTGTTTGTATCGGGAAGACTTATAACATATAATATATTGATAGCTCAGGAAACATTCCATGGGCTCAGGAAAAATTCAGTTTGTCGGGAAAATTTTATGGCAGTCAAAATGGACATGAGTAAAGCATACAATAGGATGAATGGGATTTCTTGGAAGCGGTACTATATAAGCTAGGTTTTGGACAAACCTGGGTGGCTTGGATAATGTGGTGTGTAAGATCTGTCTCTTATCAGGTCTTAATTAATGGTCAACCAAAAGGACATATTATGCCAGTGAGGTGTCTTCGTCAAGGGGATCCGTTATTACCATATTTATCTATACTTTGCACTGAGGTGCTGATTGTGAATATTCAGAAAGTAAAAAGAGATGCCTTATTAACGGGCGTGAAGATAGCTCGGAGAAGCCCTTCGATCTCTCATCTTCTCTTTGCAGATGATAGTCTTTTCTTCTGTAAAGCAGAAGTTCAGGAATGTGGGGTTATCCTTGATCTTTTAAGGACATATGGTAAAGTATCCGGGCAAGAAATAAATTTTGAGAAGTCGTCGGTCATGTTTGGTCATGATGTTCCAAGTCAGACAAAAAATTTTCTCAAACAAACACTTGGAATCGATAAGGAAAGAGGCATGGGTTCGTATTTGGGAATCCCATAAAGTTTGAGTGGTTCAAAAACAAAGATATTTAACTTTATTAACGAAATACTTCACGACCGGATTAATGGTTGGTCGGCGAAGTTCTTATCAAAAAGAGGGAAGGAGATTCTGATTAAATCAGTCGCTCTTGCTCTTCCGGCTTATATTATGTCATGCTTTAGGCTTCCACAGTCGTTAACATCCAAGTTGACTAGTGCAATAGCAAAATTCTGGTGGAGCTCCAATGGAAGTAATTGCGGTCTCTATTGGATAGCATGGGAAAAATTATGTATACCCAAAGATGAAGGTGGTTTGGGGTTTCAATCTTTGGACAATTTTAACTCGGCAGTATTGGCAAAACAACTTTGGAGAATATTTCAATATCTAAATTCTTTAGTTGCAAGAGTTTTCAAAGAAATATATTTTAGGAATCGGCACCCGGCCGATAATGGCAAATAAACCTCATTCTCCCTCGTACGGGTGGAAAAGTCTATTATCGGCCAGGGATCTTTTGTATAAGGATAATTGTGTGAGATTGGGCTTGGGGAATAGTATTGCAGTTTGGCAAGATCCATGGATTCCATACATGTTTCCTAGGCCGGCGAGAGGTAGAGGTAGCATTCTGCATCCTAATCTAAAAGTTAATCATTTATTCAATCAAGTATCTAAGGATTAGTATCTCCCATTACTACAAGAGTTTATGAAACCAGAGGATATTTCTTTAATTAGGGGACTCAAAATCAGCCCTTCGTTTATGAGAGATAGTATCATTTGGCATTTTACAAAGTCGAAAAGATATACGGTCAAATCGGGATATTAGCTAGCCACCGAGCTTGAGAAAGGTCGGAGTAACAACTATGTAGGGGAACCAAATTTACATAGTAATAAAGACTCATATATGGAAACTAAAATATCCCACAAAGATTAATCATTTCTTATGGCAAGTGGTATCAGGCTCCATCGCACTTGCTGCAAGGCTGAACCACCGAGGTATTAACTGCTAAATTATTTGTCAACGATGTGGAGCAGATGAGAAAATAATTAATCATGCCTTGTTCGAATGTTCCCAAGCCTTACGAACTTGGGTCCCACGAGAGAGGGGGGGGGGGAGCTCTTTCCCCTATACATCAGTATACACTAATTTGGATTTTCTGTTTTGGCGAAACAAAAAGCTGGATAGTCAAAGCGGTGACGATGGTTTTTACCCACGGTTATTGTGGTTTATTTGGAAATCGATGAATAATAAAATATTTCAAGGGGCAGATTCTGACCCAACAGATGTGTTGCAGCTTACGAAAAGTGATTTCCTGGCATGGAAAGAAGCTCAGTTGCCTCTTACTGTTTTAGGGGAGGCCGTTCAAATAGTGGTCCAGCGTCCGGCCCAACTGAGTTGTCAAATTGATGGATCGTGGAAAGCGACGGATATAACCTTAGGGCTAGGATGGTTTCGTCTTCTAGGAGACGGGACGATGCTATTCGGAGCTCGTGGACTCATAAGGCTGAGGTCCCATTGCATTCGGAGATGGAAGTTTTGCTATGGGCGATGTCCAGTATTCTGGAGAAGGGGGTGGATTGCCAGGTGTTTGAGACAGATTGCTCGGAACTGATCTAAGTTATTCAGGCCCCAGATGAGTGGCCCGCTCTCACCATCCTCTTAGAGCATTTTCGAGAGCTTAGATCTCGATTTCTCCAGTTCATCTTGTTTTTGATTTTTCGTTCTGTTAATTTAAAAATGGATTGTTTGACCTATTCAGCACGTTCTAGATCTTTTAATTTTTTATTTGTAAGTAATTCTCTTTTAATTGAATAACCAATCATGGTGGTATATTTTAATTAATAGGTTGGTTGACAAAAAAAATATCATTATTTATAATATGTTAATATTTTTTAACGATATAACAGACGCCAACAAATGAATGAATCCCTCGACCTAGACTTAAGTAAAAAGCCTAAGTTAAAATTACGGTCCAATTAGAAATTATCTTATACCGTAGGGCCGAAGCCAAGGACGCATTTGACGTAGATGTATTTATGTATATATAAATATATAAATTGTATATGAAAATATCGAAATGAGTGTAGAGATTGATGGTCCACCACAAGTGCTTTCAAGTTTAAACGTGAGATTGAGAATATTTGGTAGGTGGAGTTTATAAAATCCTAAGAGATTCAATCATGATTGTGACGTTGTTTTGTTGAAGTCTATCATATATTGCAATGGATTTCATCACCCTGACGCCATCATTGTATCATCATTTAGTATTTTCCACTTTCATTCGAAAAATTTACGTAATTTTAAGCAATTTCCAACAAACCTCCACTATTTAAGTAGCCGGCAGCAAGAGTCTTTTTCGATAAATGTAGTCTATGTAGAGAATTTTTTTTTTAAAAACTTCTATGTACAGAAATTAAGGGCTAGTAATATAATATATATATATACATATCGAATAATGGAGGGTTTATTTTATGAAAATAATTTATTTTATAATGGAGGTTTTTATCGGCTAATAGCGGTTAAAATTGGACAGTATGTTAGACAAACCTTTCTAGCAATTAGTTTCTCGATGCAATTGAAAGTATTTTTTGTCTAATTTAATTAATTATTCAACGTGTATGTTGATTTGAAAAACCATTCCATGAAAATAATTTTGGTCTGTCAATAAAGATTATGTATCAAAGGTGTGGTGGACCAGTGGTTAGCAATTGAAGTTAGTTTTATTGTGTCTCTATTCAACTTTTTTTGGAAGTTAGGATATTTTTAAAGAAAGTAGACTAAAGGCTGATTCCGGACCCACGGAAATTAGAGTTTAAGTCCGAGTTTCGAAATTATAAAAAAAAAAATTATGAACTTGATCAAGAAATTAATTATTATAATTATCATTAAAAAGAATCAGTAGGTATATATGAGGTTAAAACTTTAATCATGTTCTATATCTTTCCATAATAAGTATGTCAAAAAATTAAGGAAAAGACAGAGAAAAGGTTGTTCACAACTGCAATCTTTATTACATGTATTTTACACCTAATTGTCCACTAAATAGCAACACCAATAGCCACACCCAAATCCTCCACTTAAAAAACAAACAACAACAAAAACATTAAGAAAAATAAAAAAAAACTAAAAGTTAGAGGAGATCAAATGTCCATGAATCTTGATCCAAAACCATTCTTGAACATCCATTACCATTTCCAACAAAGCCATCATCATGATCATTCATAAACAAATCCAAGCTGCTTAGATCATTGATGTCCCACAAGTTCACCGTATCAACATTGTTGTTGAACTTGTCGTCTTTGTAATTAATGTTATTCCCTGATGAATCATCGGATGAGAGCCACTTGAGGTCAAGAGTCTCCATTTCATCAAGAAACTTTGAGAACTCGTCACCCGGTAATACTGATGATATACACGACGAGGTAGAAGAAGAAGAAGAGGACGAGGGCGACGTGGAGTTAATAATGTTAATGTTGCCATTATGATCATCATTACTATGATGCTGATGAGCAGAAGAAGAGAGGTCCATCAAGATCTCATGTGGATTGAGCAATGGAACTTCATCAATGCAAAACCCATCATCCCTAGAAATTGATATTATTGTGTTGTTGTAATTCTTGTCCAAATCTTGACCTAATTGATGTTGTTCTTGGTTGTCTTTGGTTTGTTGATCTTCTATTAGGTTCTTGTCATCATCATGAGGCACTAAGCTTTTCTTGCTCCCTTGAGCTTGTTGTGATGAAGCTTCTTCTTCAGAGAGAGGCTTATGGGTCAAAGGGTCAATACCCATCTTCCTTAGCTTTTTCTTTATGTGTGTGTTCCAATGGTTCTTTATTTCATTATCAGTTCTTCCTGGTAGATGAGAGGCAATCTTTGACCATCTACACACAAAAATATTAAAAAAGATTCAACAACTTATAAGTGAGAAGTTAACTAATGATTTTATTTAACCAAAAAAAAAACTAATGATTTTGACTGTTGAGTCTTTTTCATCATCCCGACTAAATTAAACTACTCGGGTTAAAAAAATACGACTAGATAAAGATGTGATAGCCAATCTCTATCGTGCAAAAGAAGAGATAAAGTTTGAGGTTTACTGACTTTTGTGTTTCTCTGATAATTAACTTAAGAATATTGAAATTAACCTAATGGTCTTAATCTTTATATATTTTTATTATGAGTTAGTTACAACGTCAAAGTTAAGTGAGTTGTATTTTATAAATTTGGAAGAGAAAAAAAAGCTGTATATATATATATATAATTTGTTCAACAGAAAGAGAATAAACCTATTGCCAAGTTGGGCATGAAGATCAATGACCATTTGTTCTTCGTATTCTGATAAAAGACCTCTTTTTAAATCAGGTCTTAAATAATTTATCCATCTTAATCTGCAGCTTTTACCACACCTCAATAGTCCTGCATTTGATTAATTAACCAAAGTAATTAAATCAACGATCAAAAGTTAAACTAGCCAAAGTCAGTGAAAATAAAAATTGATCAGGAACTAAATAATAACGTGTGAGGACCACGAAAACACTATGATTTATTTTGGGCCAAACACTATGATTAGTAATATAATAATATGTTTTGAGTTTTTTTAAGTCCAAGATATAATATATATATTCCATTGCAAAAAGCAAGATAAGAATTAATGTGATTTTCTTGTGGAAAATGCTAAAAAGTATATTTGTTTGATTATTGGTGCAAAATCATACTAGTGTATACTTATTGAAGTCATGATATATAAAATAGAAATCATTAGAAAAAATATGGATCTATCTATTACTTAAAAATCGTAAACTTGGATTAAAAACAAGGGACGTTCCAAGAAGTGTGAACTTTTTATATACGAACATATTTTATAACAGTATCGTTTTCGTCGGTAAGAGAAAGGGTAAAAACAAGTGTTTAGAAAAAGTGAACTATTTTGAGCATGAGGTATATCCCAAACGGTGTCGTTTTGAAGCAGATAGAGAAAGAGAATAAACCAGAAAGCTTGGGAAGAGCTCTCCAACAACAATGGCCATTGGTGAGGATGAAGTTGATTAGCTTCTTGTCTTCTTCGACAGTCCATGGCCCTTTCTTCAACCCTACTTTGTCACAACATGGTTGCCTCCCCATCTCTCTCCTCTCTCCTCTCTCCTCTCTCCTCTCTCTCTTTCTCTCTCTATATATATATACTTACTTTATATAGGTAATATATGCTCAAATAGGTACCTAATATACTTATAATGTTGTATTTCCGAGACTTAAGAAGCTACACAACAACCTATATATAGAGAGAGTGAAAGATTTCAAAGCCATGTTTGTGGTTTGTGGACCTACATTTCTTCTCGTATCTTCTTTTAATTATAAAATATATCCAACATTATAATCTCTTGTATCCATAGTTTCCATATGGTCATAAGTTTTTGTTTTTATTTTTATTTAAATCATATATGTTGGTTTAATGACTATCGGATTTGTAAACTAATAAAACCCATTAAACTGAAAGAAATGGCCACTTACGTAATTGTTTTTTTTTATGAACACATAAGTGTTTAAGGTAATGAAATTATGAATATATTTTGATTAATACCAACTATGACTATATTAAAACGTGTATACACACACATTTCAGAAAAAGCCATCAAGCGAGTGTTGATACTTACTTGATGGGTTTTGGACACGTGTAAGTTCACTGTGCTTTAGACAAAAACACCTCATCAGCCATATTTCTTATTTGTCTTCTTTGCTTGTGTCTCAAAACTCAAACCTCATTATTGAAAATCAGAGTTTTTAAGTTTTTCTCAAATCAGGAGAAACAAATTACATTTTTCTTAACGTCTAAAATCTTGTTTATTTAAATGACATCTTGTCAAGTTTACAAATTATATTTTACTTTCGTAATTAATAAATTTAACATAGTATGATTAAAGGGATTCTGTTAACTAAGTGGTGGGTTTTGCATTGTTTGTCTGTTATTGTTGGTGCCAATTGCCAACGCAAGCTTACAGCACCCATGACGTCATCATAGAGTCACATTTCCCAATAATCACATACGTCATTAGGTAAAGTTTAGAATCACGGATCTCAAGATCGAGTGATATTTGAGATGAAACTATATTAAATGTTTTGATTCCTAATTTAAGGGACGTACGAGTTTTAATTCAGATGCTCTAGTCATCAATGAATATAAAATGGAATATCATAATTAAAAAAATTGCGAAAATAATAAAACTACAAAGTTAGTAGAATATAATATTAATGTAAAGTTGTGGATAAATAATAAAACTGATCCAGTGATTATTATAGTTTAATAATTTATTTAACTAACGGATAATATATGTACAAACTTGAAATATCCTATATATTATGCCTTGGTGAAAAAAGAAATCCAATTTAATCGGATGTCCTGAAAAGAAAAAAAATGAGTTTGAAGTTCGACCCATTTACCACCGTGGGTCTATTAGTCTATTATCCAAAACCTGGCTCATTGACACAAAAGGGCCACACACTTGCAAAATGGCCCATGATAAAATTTAATATAGTTGGACCGGCCTAAAACTTAACTAACATCAAATTCGAAGAAACTAATTTGCATTTTTTTCTTTTTAATAGTGATATATCATGGTTTTTATGGATTTTAAAGCCATAATATATGTTTATAATCGAGTCTTTTATGTGTCTTTCAAATCTTTTTCAAGTCTTTTACAGGTTTACACACAATAAGGGATCATTTGGACATTATGGAGCAATTATGGAGCATTGTAGTTGAGAAATCGAAGTTGGTGTTTTTCAAGTTCAGCTGTGTCGACCAACACAACCATGTGTGTCGGTCGACACAGCCCGGTTTTTTCTGTAGAGTGGCAGTAAGGGTGACTTATCTGTCAACTTTTCCACTATACTTCCACGTGAAACCAAAATCTTTTGGAGATTTGCAACTTTGCCTTGAAGTTTCATGTATTTACGGAAGGACCCAACTCGTGTTTTAGACTATATTTTAGGGTTTTTGAGTTTTGGAGAGGCACGTTTACTTTTAGACAGATTTTGAACGATAATTGCTTGATTTTTGACGGAGAACTTGGAGATTTTTAGAGCTTGGGGAGGATCTGATACTTTGACTACTTTGAGAGAAGATTTCAAACCCCTGTTTCTACTTCTCTTTTATGATTTATATGATATCTATCTTATTCATGTCTTTGATTTCAATTTATATGTGTGAGTAGATCCTTTGTTGGGTTTAGGAATTCTCATTAGGGATTTCATGGAAATATATTGATTTATTGGTTAGGATTCAAACTCAATAGTTCTTCACCTAGGTTGCACTTAAAGCTAGTTCTAGATTGATCACCTAGAATCTCGATCTTAGGTTGTTAAATTGGCATGACAGTGTGATTTATAATCTGATCAAAATCTAGAGTGAGCAAATAAGATAATTGCAAAGAAATTTGGATTAGATAATTTGTGAACAAATCAAACATGCGCTTAATGCTTGTTTAGACTTTAGGATTCGCAAAGGAATTTGGTTTCTTAAGTTTTAAACATAGTTAATTCTCGCAACGAAAGTTGGTTTATTTTACATTAGTGATTTGAGTTCTGGAACTTGTTCGTAATTCGATCTTAACCAATTAATTGATCTTCATTACTTGATTTCCTGAGAAATTCCATGGACCTGACGTTTCCCCATCTGATAAACAAACCGTTTTAATTATTATTTGCATTGTTATTTAATTTATTCTATATTCATTTAGCTGAATTCGAAACGAAAAAGTCTATCATGAGGTTCTTGAGTCCTTGTGGATTTGACCCCTATCGATCTCTTAATTTGAGAGAGTAGCTCTAGGGATTTAATTTGAGCGATATCAAATAGATCGCATATAATAGATCGCATAAACGAATACAAAAAAAGTAGAAAAATGACGCATGTATTCTACCATATTTAATATAACATTTCACAATATATTTCACCATATTTAATATAATATTTCAGATGACAAAAAAAAAAAAATGACGCATAGCCTAGTGATTTGTAAATATATTATCTTTGAATTATTATTTGACTTTAAATTTGTATAATATATGTTACTGATAAAAAAAATAATGAATACAAAACAAAAAGATATAGAAAGAATGAACTTGAGTTTTAACTAACCAAAAATAAAAATTGGGGACAATGTAAAACTCTTTTTTTTTGAGTTCGGATTCTATTGAGAACATTTTCATATTTATTTAGTTAGTTAAAATAGTGTCATATTTTAAATCTATTAAAAAATTCGGTGAATAGGCTATTCTCACGACTAAAATTTATTCTGAGAGAATTAGTCGGTCTCAGTCCGGAACTTTTAGTTATTTAAAAAAAAATCTCACAAAAGTCCAAATTTTCTATATTACTTGACCAAATTTTCGAATATGGAAAAGGTCCAACTGATAGTAACACAAAAATGATATAGAAAATGATAAATAACTACGTAATCCTAAGAAAATTAATAACTAGACAAAAAAGTTTCAACTGATATTAGTAAACCAATCGGCCTACATGGAATAATTCTAGTAAAGTTATAACATAATTTTGTAGATCATTAAATATAAATACCTATAAAAATAACTAAATTATAGTGGTTTAATAATAAAAAATTTGAAGACAAAATGTAAATTTTTTTTCTTTGAATTTAATTTATTAATATAGAGATAGTTAGTTAGAATTAAAGTCTTTTTTAGCTTAATCCTACTTCTTATCATCATGTATATATAAACTTATTTGTACATTCTTTTGCTAATCAATGAAAATTATTCTTTTACACTTGAGAGTTAATATGGTATCAGAGCTCTAACAGAAAATTTTCTCATTCACTTTCTCAGAAAAAAAATTTCTCAACAAAATTTCTTTCGCTACTCAATTTCTCTTCGATTCTTCTTCAATTCATCATCATCATCAATTATCCTCGTTTCTTCATTCGATTTCGTCTTTTTGACTTTTTGAGCTCAATGAGTGTATCACATCGTCAAATTACAGTTGTCTTCTTCGCGAAACTATTCTTCCTTCTGGTGAAACTCGTCTTTTATGCGATTTCACTTTTCTTTGATATCTTCGTGCTATTCTACGGTTGATTTGTTTGATTTCACAATCTCTTGATTCGATAAGAATCTTCGTTCCCCAATGGCTACATCAGCTCCAAATCTTGATCGCTCGTGTCAATCGATGGATCAATATGATAATGCGTACTTCTTGCATAACTCAGATCACGCATGATTAATGTTAGTCTCAGATCAACTCACAACTGGTGTAGATTTCCATTCTTGGCGTCGATCGGTGCGTATGGCTTTTAATGTGCGGAACAAACTTGGATTTATTGATGGTACGATCTCTAAACCTTTTGAGAATCATAGGGATTATGGCTCATGGTCTCGTTGCAATGATATGGTGTCTACTTGGCTCATGAATTCTGTTTCCAAGAAGATTGGACAGAGCTTGTTGTTCATTTCAACTGCTGGGGAAATTTGGCTAAATCTAATGTCAAGAGTCAAGCAAGATGATGTTCCACCCGCTTATGAAATTGAACAACGCTTGAGTACTATTCAACAAGGTGCTATGAATGTTAGTGCTTACTATACTGAATTGCTTATATTGTGGGAGGAGTATAGAAATTATGTAGAGTTTCCTTTATGCACATGTGAGAAATGTGAATGCAATGCAGCTACTCTATGGGATAAATTACAACAGAGAAGCCGAGTTACTATGTTTCTGATGGGGCTTAATGAGTCATATGAGTATACTCGTAGACATATCTTGATGATTAAGCCAATACCATCCATTTGAAGATGTTTTTAACATGGTCACTCAAGATGAAAGACAAAAGAACATCAGACCATCAACTAAAGCTGACAATGTAGTGTTTTAGACTTATGATAACACTAAAGACACTACTGCAACTATTCAGAATCAAGCTTCTTATGCTGCTCCATTTGATATTGTTGCATATGCTGCTGTACATAATCAGTTTAGACCAAGATCGGCTCGACCTGTTTGCACTCATTGTGGTCAGACTGGTCATGTGATTCAGAAGTGTTTCAAGAAACATGGTTACCCTTCAGGCTATATACTAGGCTACAAGAGCAACTCCTTTGCTTATCAAGCATCACATAGACCATATGCTCAGCCTTTTTAACCTAGGGAATAATTCTCTACTAATCCTAGGTTTCAACCTCATGCAGTGGCAAATGTGATGACTGGATCATCATTCCCTTACATTTCTCCTCTAGCTGCAAGTAGGGGTGAAATTATTATCCGGGATCTGAGATCCGATCCGGGATCCTCTTCTATCCGCTCCGTAAATTAGGATATCCGGGGGGTCCGGATAGTAAAATCTCGGATCCGTAAAAAAAAATCTGGATCCGGATAGTAAAATTTCAAGGTCCAGATATCCGGATGCATTAAATTTATTAAAAACATATTTTTCACATATATTAAGTTATTTTATATATAAAAAAGTATGTATATATATATATATATTAGTTTTTTTCTAAAATCATATTTTTGAAAAATATTATTCTAATTTTTAATTTAAAAAAAAAAAATTTAATATTTTATTTTGGTTATTTTAATTATTTAATTATTATTTTCGGATCCGAATACTCGAAATCCAGATATCCGGAAGCCACGGATCCGGATCCGGATAGTTTTGTCACAGATCTGATGGATCAGGATTAGCTGCAAGTGTTGTTAATCTGGATATCAGTCAACTGAATAATGATCAAGTTCAGTCTTTACTTCAACAACTTACAAGTCATGTTAAAGTTTAAGAGATTTCGGATCCTTCCCCACAAGTCTCTTCTTTTACAGAACATGGTGTTATGGTTGATGAATCCTCCTCATCTAGTAATGTTTCATTTCCTAATTCGTTTTTTTCCACATCTCTCAGGTTTGAAAATAATCAACTCACATTTCAACATCACTATCTTCTTCTCTTTCCAAAACTATTCCTCATGGTAGCTCGATAATTGACAGTGGCGCTACTAGTAATGTTTGTTCTGACTTGGCATTCTTCAATGAAATTGTTACAGTCTCTGGAGTTACAGTCTCACTCCCTAATAATGCTATAGTGGACATCACACATTGTGGCACTGTGCATTTATCACATTCACTTGCTTTACATGTTCCATCATTCAAATTTAACCTCATCTATGTTAGAAGTTTGTTAAAGCATAATCAATGCTCAGCTCACTTCTTTCCTATTTTTGTTATACCCAGGAGTGTATTCAGGTCTTGATGATTGGTAGAGGCATTCTTTGCACAATCTATACATCTTACAACTTGATACATCACCTATCACATCACATTTCTCTGGATCCTTGACGGTTGATGGACATCTTTGGCATCAACGCCTTGGACACCCCTCTTCTGACAAGTTAAATCTTCTTTCTGGTACACTACCTATGTCTAAGTCTGGTATGTTGGTTGATTCACATTGTTCTATATGTCCTTTAGCAAAACAGAAAAGGTTATCGTTTGAGTCTCATAATCATAGCTCTTCATCACCATTTGATATTGCTCACTTAGATGTTTGGGGTCCTTTCTCTATAAAGTCTGTTGAAGGTTACAAATACTTTCTTACCATAGTTGATGATTACACTCGTGTAGCATGGATTTACATGATGAGAAATAAAAGTGAAGTTTCAAAACAAGGTCCTGCCTTTATTAAGCCTGTTCATACTCAACATGGTTCTGTTATTAAAGCTATTCGAACTGATAATGTTCCGAAACTTACTTTCCCTGAATTAATCAAGCATCATGGCATAATTCATCAGCTTTCGTGTGCTTATACACCTCAACATAATTATGTAGTAGAACGTAAACACCAACACTTATTGAATGTTATTAAAGCTTTATTGTTTCAATCCAATATCCATTTATGCTACTGGAGTGATTGCATCTCACTGCTGTTTTTCTGATCAATAGAACTCCTTCTCTTTTGTTGAACAACTTCACTCCATATGAATTGCTTACTAAGAAGAAACCTGAGTATTCTTTTCTTAGGTCTTTTGGATGTTTATGCTATGTTTCAACGCTACAGAAAGATAACCATAATTTTAGTCCAAGTGCTGATCAATGTGTTTTTTTAGGGTATTCCTCAAGGTATAATGGTTATAAAGTTTTGCATTTTGATGCACATATTGTCTCTGTTTCTAAGAATGTCAATGTTCATGAAACTGTATTTCCTTTTAAATCAGATGCACATTCTATACCATCTTCTGATTTTTTGGTACTACTGTCTTACCTTTACCCACACCTGTTGCTATTGATGAGTCTATTACTGTACCTCCTCTTGTTGATTCTCATGCATCACATTCATCATATGCATCTACATCCACTTCTAGTGTCACAAATCCTTCATATTATAGTGTCCCACCTATTTCTACTGAGATTGTACCTGCAGAGAGGACCATGGTTTCATTGCCTAATGTAAGGCCAAAACGATCTTCTAAAGCTCCAGGTTACTTATCTGACTATCATTGTTCTTTTACTCATATTTTAAATTCTCAAACTACTCCAACAAAAATCTTTACTACTCCTTATCCTATTTCATCTGTTTAATCTTACTCAACTCTAAAAGATCCCTATCAGTCCTTTGTTCTATCCATTTATATTGAAATAGAACCAAAATCTTTTAAGCAAGCCATAGTATCTCTGAAATGGACTAAAGCTATGGATGTAGAGCTTTAAGCTATAGAGCTTACTAAAACATGGAGTGTTGTTTCATTACCCCCTGGTAAGAATGTGGTGGAGTGTAAGTGGGTGTATACTATTAAGTATCATGCTGATGGCACCATTGAGAGATATAAAGCTCGTTGGTTGCAAAAGGTTTCACACAACAAGAAGGAGTATATTACTTTGATACATTCTCTCCTGTTGCAAAGTTGGCAAGTGTGAAGTCGGTTCTTGGTTTAGCAGCTAGAAAGGACTGGAGTTTGACATATATGGATATCACTAATGCTTTTTTTCACAGTGACTTAGAAGAAGAAATCTACATGAGTTTGCCTAAGGGTTATACACCAGCCTCTGGTTCACATTTGCCTCCTAATCCGGTGTGCAAACTTCATAAATCGATCTATGGTCTGAAGCAAGCTTCAAGACAGTGGTATAAGTGTCTCTCCAAAGCTCTTCTTGTTGATGGTTTCATCCAATCATATGCAGACAATACCTTGTTTGTGAATCTCATATGTACATCTTTCATAGCCTTATTGGTTTATGTATATGATATTCTCATTGTTAGTAACAATGATGAAGTTGTTAAATCTGTTCAGACTACACTTGTTAAGCAATTCAAGACAGAGGAACTAGGTCCGACACGTTTCTTCTTAGGTCTTGAAATTGCTAGGAACTCATATGGAATTTCTTTGTGTATTGCTTGGATTTGCTTGCTGATTCAGGATTGCTAGGATGTAAACCTGTCTGTTCCTATGGATTCTAAAGTTGCTCTCAGTAAGGACACATGAAATCTCCTATCTGATGTTACTCCTTACAGAGAACTAATTGGTAGATTGTTGTACTTATGCATCACCACCTGACATCACCTTTGCGGTAAATCGTCTCAGTCAGTTTCTATCTTACCCTACTGATTTGTATATGCAAGTGTACTCATTTGTACATTCTTTTACTAATCAATGAGAATTATTCTTTTATATTTGAGAGTTAATATAATTTTTATAGGAAATACTTCTATTTTCACCAGATCAGCCAAAATTATGTCACATGATTCATTAAAAAATTGATAAATAAATTATTCGACGATTATATTTATTTTAAAATATTCGACGGAAATTTCATAAGAGAATTTAGCAGGTATAACCAAAAAAAAAAAATTAAACTTAATAACTAACCAAAATGTTTAGATTTAGTGATTATGATTTTGTCATATAGAGAAATTTTGATTAATTATTAAAAAAAAAGAAAAATTTTTGGTTAGTCACCAGATTAACCCATCTCGTAACAAACAAACAAACAAAAAAATAAAGAAATAAATTACATGCCGATGATTTCCCCGGATTTACTTTTTTTTTTTTTTTTCTTACAACATACTTTACTTTTTTATTGTTGGCATAATTATTGGCGTTGGAGAGAAACCGCGTCCAATCCTGTCTCGATGAGGTGGCCATGTTGTGTGCCCTGTCGGTCTCAAACAAACTTAGATTATATAATAATGTATTTTTAGGATTTAATTTAGATATCTCACGAGAAAAATATTTTTTTCAAACATCACGAGTCTGTATATATATACATCTTATTTCTACGTTGAGGCAATAAATTTGGTTGTGTTTTATATATGTTAGAATTAAATTTCTATTGGGACTGTGTGTTTAACTTTTTGTGATAAAATATATTTGGTAGTATCATAGTATATCTCAATTTATTCATTTTCCAGCTCAAGTATTATTAGCATACGAAATATGTTTAAAATTAGGAAATTTTTTAAAATACCATTTTTAATGTATCAATTTTCAAAAATATCATAATAAGTTGTCTATTTTTAAAAATATCATTTATTAATAATTTTTAAATCCTAAACATTAAAAAGAGTTTTGACCCCTAACAAACTCTAAACCCTAAAAACTAAATCTTAATATAAAATAGTTAACCCAAATATAAATGATATTTTGAATAAATAATATAATTTTAGCGATATTTTTGAAAAATGACATTTCAAAAGTAATATTTTTCAAAATTTCTCTAAAACTTATCTTATTTTGGTTTCTAATTATCCTCATATACGATAAAAACAAAAATTATCATATTCGGCAAGTATGTTCAAACAAACTTTGTACTAAAAAAATATAAGGAATAAATGGTCAATTAATGATTTTTATGAGCTGGCAAAGGTTAAGATTTATGATTTTAGGAAAATGAACCACAAGTTGTAAAGGCTTAAATATTTTTATATATGGATTTGACAGGGTAAGCCTAAGACAAGATATGTGGCATTTTCTTGGGCTAAGGCATTTGTAAACAATAAAATAAAATAAATACACTTGCATATACATGTGCATGTGAACCCACATGGATATGAGTTAGAACAAGAGAAAAAATGATGTGTCCATGACCATGACTAGGTGTAAAATGATTTATGCCACCTAAAAAACTAATCAACAAGTAATACATTAATATTAAATCATATACACTTTTTCCATTAATGCGATGTTTTATATTTTGTTTTCCACAAATTCATAATTTTTACAAATTATAAAAATCCAAATCTTGAAATTTCCATAGGAACAAATATGTAGACAAATTACTTAAAAGCTACTAGCTACTAACATCTACTACAACATAATTAACTTCCACAATAAATGCTACAACAAGGAGACACTTAGAGTTATAAATTGTTTTGGATGGCGATTAATTCAATTTGAAAAATATAGTGCCGACTGATTTTGTCTGTTTTCTCTATCTAGGTCTATTTATAGGCCTATGTAATCTCATTCTCGTACAAGGGTCACTTGGCTATTCTAAAAAGTTTCAGAAGATTTGTCAACTAGATACCGTGACTTAATTTTTCGTGATTTATTGATAACAAAAATCATTATTCAATGGATCACCGTCATAAAGCTTTACTAGAGTTTAAACACGTATAGATGTAGAATTATAACAAAATAATTTTCAAAGTCACTTATATATCCGAATGATATAAGATAATAACCCAATTGCTTTAAAGTTTTTAACATATACCAAAATCTGTTCGAATGACTTTAAAAAAATTGTTTAGTTTGTATTCAATTACAGTTATACTGTCGATCTCATTCTCATGTATATCATTTTTTCCCGCAAAAACATCGTATTCTGTTAAGCTATATAGATAAAACTTTCGTAAAAGAAAAACCATTTCAAAATTCGAAAAATTTACATGGAAAAAAAATATTTTTGTGTTTTTACTTGTTTAGTAAAATAATCCGCACATGTATTATTATTACGTGGAATATATTAAAAAAGATTTCAAATTTTAAAAATCGTTTATCTCTAATGCGGAAACCAACTACTCATCAGAGATGACAATCAACAATAAGATCCACACGATCCATTTCAAAAGCAACATTGATCAGAGAGACCGAAACTAGGCATTCCATTATAAGGATTTGAGTTCAACATGCAGTGTAAATAAACAGATTTAGGAACCCTTTAACCCGAGATGAATAAAGATTTTGCTCCGATAATACATCAGTTATGAGACGTTACAAATTTTTTTTTTTTTTTTTTTTAATATTCTTTCCTCGTTGGAAGTCACATCACACATATTTGTAGCTAACAAGTAAGAGTAATCACTATGTTTAACGAACTTAGTTACGTTATTGATTATGATAAATTTGATGTAACTTTAATGATTACAAATTTAACAAGACCAACCAAACATTTTAAGTGTAAATGTGGGGCACTATCACAATTCCCATCGATCTCGCTTAAACTTTCAAACTAAACCAAAATCAATAACTATTCTTAACAAACATTTTTTATTCCAAAATCAATAACTATCAAAAAACATTTTTTATTTACATCTCAACCAATCACGATGCACTCGATCAACTAATTCTTTCACACAATAAGTCCTTAAAATGTTTTTCTGAAACCCTATGTCTTGATCAATAATACAATTTATAAAGATATATTCTTTCTTCTGTTTTTATTCCCAAAGAGTCATTTGAAATTGACTTTAAAGGTTAAAGGAAAGGTAAAGAAACATTTGTTTTAATAATGGCTTTACCAAATCATCTGAATTTGAATTTGAAAGGTGGGGACTTAACTTGTGCCAGATTCAACTAAGAAATTGAATAGACCCGTTACCTAAAATTATATTTATTTCATGGTATTTGTAATATGTATTTTAGATACTTAGTCTTAGTCACCTATACAAATAAAACTTGAGATCGAAGAAAGACAGAAATTTTTTGTCGTTGACTTTTTATGATTGGTCGGAGGTGGGAGAAAGAACCAAACAATTTAGCAAAATAAATAATATTTTCTCACCTTTACATTTTTCTTTTTTGTCAACTTTTGTTTCTGCCGTTTTATTGCATAGTTGGTTAGAAAGAATGATAAATATGGGGCGGCCAATAGAAAAAGAAACATTCTTTTTTTTGTTACACACTCAAACAATGATATATTTAAACAATTTATATAATTCTTCAAAGCTATAAAAAAATTAAAAACACAAAAAAAAAAAAAATTCTTCAACGTATCTCTCTCAACTGACTTCAAGAATCACCGAACAAACTATTTAAAGAAATTCAAATTTAGACCAAACAATTTTGAAATCGATCAATTTAGACCCCACCTTGAAAAAAAAAAAAAAAAAAAATCAATCAGACAAAGGACCTGGTGAACCAGACGAACGAGAAACCTCCTCAATGAGCCTCGTGACTTCAGGCATTGAAGGACGACTATCTGGATACTGAGCCGTACAACTTATACCGATCTTCAAAAGCCTGATCATGTTCTCATTACCGTCTGATTGATACCTTGTGAGCTCTGGATCAAACACATCTGATGGTGATTGTTGTTCAGTGATCGATGAAACCCATCTCGGTAGATCTACTCCTTCTTCGTTTAACTGCTGATGCGTTGGAGATTTCCCTGCAAAACAAAATCCAATTTTCGAATCACATTTTGACCCATCGAACCAATAATCAAAATGCGGTTTCCAAGATCTCTTTTTTTTGTGTGTTGTACCTGTGAGCAATTCAAGAAGGAGAACACCAAAGCTGTAAACATCAGCCTTTTGGGAGATTTTCCGAGCATCGGTTACTTCGGGAGCACGGTAACCATCAATGCGGTTAGGTGTAGAAGTAGGACTGATCATAGGCGCAAGACAGTAATCAGAGACCTTAGCCTCAAATGATTCAGACAGGAGAATGTTAGAAGATTTAATGTTGCCATGAGATGCTGTCGCGTCACGTGAATGAAGGTAACTAATCGCTCTCGCGGCTCCCAACGCTATACCGGCTCTTGTTTCCCAATTCAATGGACTCCTACCACTTCCTTTGTTCCCTGTGAATCCCAGAGAACTGATTTTTAGCTAATCTATTATCACTAAAGAATAGAAATTTCGGAATTGGAAACATTAAAAGGAGAGGTTTGCTTTACCGTGTAAAAGCGCAGACAAGCTTCCCCTAGACATATATTCAAAAACAACGAGCTTTTCGTCGCGGCTGAAGTAATAAGCAATCAATGTCACGAGATTAACATGGCTTATTGATCCAAGAACCTGCAATTTCTCTCTAAACTCTTTCTCGGGCACCACAACATCTCTCAGTCGTTTCACAGCCACCACTAATCCGTGATCGAAACTCGCCTTGTACGATGATCCGAATGTTCCTTTACCAAGAACTTCAGCTGAAGCCTTTAGCAATCCGTCGAGATCGAATTCGCCGAATGATTTCACGAAAAATGTCAGATCCTTACTCACTGCAGGGTTCTTTGATGCACCACTTTCAGATGACGGTGGTGCACCGTTAGCCACCGGAGGAGGGACATTGGCCACCGCGGATTCCTTGGCTACGGCGGCTGATGAGGTTGGAACAGGAGCTGCTTCGATGTTTCTCGATTGGACATTGTCCTCTTTCTTCCTCTTTCTGCAGAGACAGAACAAGATTAAGAAGAGCAAGAGAAGTCCGAAGAAACAAGCAATCACTATTCCGGCAATAGCTCCGCCGGATAACTTGTCGCTTTTGCCTTTTCCGGGTGTCTCAGTGCTGTTTCCAGTGCCGGCAGTGCCGGCGCAAGCGTCTAACGGCTTCCCACAGAGAGAGTTGCCTTCAAAAGCGCTTTTGGGCATACCCGACAACGGATCCGGTATCGACCCGTTTAACTGATTCGAGGAGACATTGAATTGCTGAAGCTGAATCTTAATCTCCGGGATCGGACCAGTCAGTTGATTATCCTGCAAGTAGAGAGTAGCTAACCGGGTCGCCGAATTGACATTATCCGGGATCCGACCCGAGAAATTGTTCTGGGCAAGGTTGATCCGAATAACGTTAGGTAAAGTGAAGAGGAACGAAGGAATCTCGCCGGAAAAGGCGTTTCCTTGGAGATACAAGTAACGGAGGAGAGTAAGGTTGGCGAAATCCGGCGGGATTGGACCAGTAAGAGCGTTGAATCGGAAAGATAAGGTTTCGAGCTGGGTTAGGTTTCCGATTGCTATTGGCAACGGACCCGATAAACCCACACCGGGTAATCGGAGTGCTGTGACCCGACCCGAACCGCATTGGACTCCTCCCCAAGTACACGGTGGTGCGGTTAGATTCCAGAGCAAAGGACGGCCATGAACGCCGTTTCGGAGAGCGATTAGTGCTCGTCGATCAGCTTCTAGATCTGATGTCACGGAAACGAGACACAAGAAGAAGAAGAAGACGGCGAGACCTAAATTGGTCATCTCCTTTTGAACAGTGAATCTCTCTCTCTCTCTCTCTCTCTCTCTCTCTTGTCTCTTCTCTCTTTCTCTGAGATCGATTCGGATATGGGTTTTCCGAGATTTTGTCGGAAAAAATCTTTGTATTTTCCGACTACGTGTAGAACAGTGTTTGGAAAGAGAAAATGCCGGAAGAAAATCTCTCACATAAATTTCAGCTCTCTCTCTCTCTCTCTTTCGCCGGCTATGAGAAGATGATGAAGGAGGAGAGAGAGAGAAACAGACAGACTATAATTGCAGTGATTTGGAAAAGAAAAAGTTAATTGTTGAATTTTACCTTTTTACAGAAACCTACCCAGAGAATCTTTCTATTTTAATATTCATTATTTTCTTTTAAAGCAAGAAGAAAATCAATAAAAGATTAGCTTCCTTATTTGTTTTAATTATTGTGAAATATAGCATTTTAGCTAATTTTATTATATAAAATTTGATATATCAAACTAGCACGATTGTGATATATGACATTCGATCGATAAAATTTTGATACATGTAAAATTTGTTTCCAATTAAATTTTGCCACATGTAAAAATATTCTTATCTATTTTTAAAAACATAATATTATTATATTTTTGAATTAGATTACAAAAAACTAAAATTTTGTTTTCATTAATATAAAAAAAAAATTGTTTTGATAATTTTTTTGCTAATTAGTAAATCTAATATATATATATATATATGGATAAATAAATAATAAAAAGTAAACATAATTCAAATAGGAATAATAAAAACATATATATTAAGAAAATATGATAATTTTTTTTAACACCGATAAAATTTAACTAAAAACCAAATAATATAATAAATAGAATTCAAATAAATAAATAATTTTTTTGACTTATCGACTTTCTCAATCTTATTTATTTACTTTCATGGTTGATCTAAATTGGTTTTTATAACAAAAATTCTAATAACCTAGATCTCAAATAAGATCTATTATATAAAGTTTGATGTGTTTACTTGGTAATTATTTTATTCTCCCCATGTTTGTTTATAAGTGATGTTTAAGGTTATTGCACACCAATTAAGAAATCATTAAATTTTTATTGTTTTCTGAAATAAAAATCAAATTATTATCTATCTAAACATAATTCAACCAATAGAAAAACAATCTGCATAATTCAAACAGTCAAAATAATAAAAAATAATTAATTGTACATAGAATAGCGAAAATATCACTTAATTTTGTACAAAAAATTCTCCTAAAATATCGTTTAAAAGCAAACAGAGGGAGTATAATAAGATTCATTTTTTATCAAAAGAAAGATAATATGTCGAGTCAAAAAATAAAAATAAAAGTCAAATATGATTAAAAATGAGTAAATTTAATTCAAATAGAATATGTGAATCAATTCCTTAAAATTTTGAAATATATATGTGTGTGTGTGTGTGTGAGTAACTACATAATAAAAAGTAAACCTAATTCAAATAGGAATTAAAAAAAACTTATTATTTGAAAATATTTAATTGAAAATAAAAATAATATAAGAAAAATAAGAGAATCAAAATAAATAATTAATTGTTAGGTTCTCTATCAGTGGTTTCGCATCGATTTTCTACCTTATTTTTTTATTTATACTGGTGATATGATTTTATTTTCCATTTTTTGTGTTTGGTTTGTTTTTTTATGGATTGTCAAATATTAAAAGATTAACAATAGTTCAAAAAGTTATATGATAATTATATACGGGTTTTGTATTAGAATTCTCAATTTTTATTTTACGTGAAATCTGATTTTGTTTTTTTTTATTTTTTTCGTGTTTTATTTATTTTCACATGTTATAAAATAATTAATTATAAATCCGCATATATGCGGATCCTAAATCTAGTAATATATATTTAAACTAATTTTTTTTAATATAAAGCTAAAGTAAAAATCTAGGGAGATTTATATATTAAAAAATATTTATGATAAATCTAAGGAGTATATAGTTTAATGCAAAATTAAATTAATGTCCGTTTTCTTTGGTTAGTTGTTTTTTCTCCTCTCAATAAATAATTTTAACGTTAAGTATGTTTTATACTGTGGTCTGTGGGAGACAAGCAACTTCTTTTTTTTTTTCGGATATGTAAACATTATTACTTACTTTCTTAAAAAATATAATCTCTACTACATGGAATATTTTAGACCAAAATTTTAGAAAAAAAATACTAAAATATCTCATTGAGATATTTAGTAATGATGACAAAATATTAAGATAAATTCTCTAATCAATATATAGAAGATATCCTTAATGTTTCGGTTCGACCAAAACAATTGGAAGTGATTGCCCAATGTTTTTATCTTCGGCCCAAACAGTAATTAATATTCAAATAAAGATTGTTATAGATAGTAAGCCCATTATACTTTTATATTACGGCCCATAAATTGTGTATCCAAACTAAGGAGAATGGGCTCTTAATCAAATTATGAATTTGAAGCCATTACGGCTCATAAAATATATTTCAACAAACCAAGGTCCAAGGAGAATGAGCTCTTAATCATCAAGTTATTAATTTGAAGACCATTTTGCATGGGACAAATACTACTCAACTAGTATAAGTTGACGTTACCAAAATCTATGTCGTGTAATTTTTCAGATAACTATATGATCTTCTTCAGATAGCTATCAAAACAATAAGATTTTTCTATGAATTAATATTTGTCATGTGTCAGTTTGTTTTGTGATGTTACTTAGCGTTTGCGTATCACCATTATATAACACAATATTCATAAAGATTTACTTAAACTAATATTTGAAAAGTTTGTGATGTTACTAAGCGTTTGCACACCTTGGACCACATATTGATTGGAGCATGTAGTCTTTGATGACACTTTAAGCAATCGAAGATTCAAATTCCAAGCTCCAATCTTCTTGTACTTTGATTCTCGCACATACAAAATCGTAGTTACCGCTCAAAGAACATCATTTTTATGGATATTGAAGGGATTGAATCACAGCCGAATAGATGGAGCTTACCACTAGCTTACACAAGTGAATACTCGTCATGCTTTCCAAATCTCATTTCCAACTCGCAAGAATAACCCCTTTTTAAGACAAGAGATTAGAATAAAGTAAACTCTTCGACTATGGCTTAACACTACTCAAACGTTATTCCATACAACCCAAGACACCTTAGCAAATCGTCATTTCATCAATATTCTTAAGAATTTAAAAACAACTACAAATGTCCGCACAAAAAAACTTCTCTAACCATCTCTAAAAATCAGGACCACCAAATTGTCCATCTCCATAAAAATTGATTTTTAACCCAAAGTGCGGAATTTGATGTTTAAAATGTGAATTTCAAAAACTTATAATTTGTTTTTTTGATAAAAAAACTTATAATTTTCGGATCTACAATTAAGCCAATAACTTATCTATTGTAGTCCACTAGTTGTGATGATACATATAATTCAAAAAGCTCATTATATTGGTAAAAACCACTAAAATGCAGACCTTTTTCGGTTATCAATTATGTATAGTTGTGTATATTATATGAATTGGGGAGATTAATAATATATTTTTGGTTTTAAAATGAATAATAATTGGAAGATTGGAACAAAAGCATATATGTCATTTAGATTGATACAACAACCAATCGGCCCAACTTATTATCACTATCAAAATACAACTTGGGACTATATGTGATTCAGTGATTAGAGGATTAGGACTCTTCCACCAATGAAGATGAAGAGTTTCGAATTTTTATATATCTAAATTTTAAAATAAGAATAATGTCGACATAAATACATAAAATAGCCCAAAGTCACGGGAAGATGATGACCCGCCAACCAATTGCAATAATTGATGATTATTATTATCACAAACATAATATTGTACTGCCTGATACCAATTCTACATGATGTAAATATAATAATTACAGTTATGACTTTTGGTTTCAGTTCAATATTTTTTTTTATTAAAAAATTATAAGATTCAAAAACTGAATATTATTTGATTCTGTAATTTTTGTTTGATAACGTTCCTATTTAGATTCTTTTTTTTTTTTGTTATAACGTTTTTATCTCCTTTTACTTTTTTTTTTAATGCATTTGGAGAATATTACACAATTTTGGATCGATAAGTGTAAAGCGTGCACCATACCCGTGCCAACGAAGAGAGTGAGTGATTGTGAGAGATTCCTCAAAAACAAGAATCTTTAGAAGATATAAGTTTTTTTTTTTTTTAAAGATTAATTTCACCCTTTATTCATCTTCTTCTTTCCCTCCCAAAAAACATCATTTAGAATACAAGATAATTTAAATTAAAAATGAAGGTGAATAAAGGAAATTACAAAAAAAAATTAAGAGAAGATACTATTACAAGACAATGTGAAACGCATGTCAAATTCATGTGAGGCAATAACCAGTGACCATTAAGCATCGAGAATAAGTGGTCATAAGGTTGGAAGAATCTGAACCAAGTGAGTAAGTATGACTCACTGTTTTCAGAAATCGATGTAGATGGAGGACGAGGTTGGTGCGTCTCGCTTCTGTCTAAACCGGCCAACTTTGCTCTTATGGTAAGCTGAATTTCTTTAACAATAGTAATGACCGTTTTTGAAGTGGAATTGTGAAGTATAGAGTTGCGCTCCTTCCACAAATTGTAGACAATAGTTTGGAAAACCAAATTGCAAATGACCTTTAGCTTCTTGTTTCGAGAGGAAGATTGTAACCACACAACCAAGTCATCAAACAATAAGGGAGGATTAAGGCCAGAGTGAGTGAATAAGGAGTTGAATACCTCTGTTGATAAATCGCAATCGAAAAGGAGATGGTATCTAGATTCAGGCTGATTTCCACATAACAAACACTCCGGTGGGACGTTCATGCCCAACTCCTGAGCCGATCCCGCGTTGTCAGTCTATCTCTCAACACAATCCAAAGTAAAAAAGAGTGCTTAGAAATTCTTACCTTTGACCAAACTGATTTGTACCAAATAACCAAATGTGGAGAAGGATGAAGAGAAAGCCACGTTTTTGAACTTGATAAAAGGCCTGGAGGGCATCCAATTGTGTGCTTCCAAAGAAATGAATCTGATTCTTGTGTTATAGAAGACGGTAAATCAATGGGTAGGCAAGACCGAAGCAACACAAGGATCAGATGTCTACCAGCAGAGATTTTCTAAAAACCATTAGCACAAGTTTCATTAACAGAAGACAGAGAGGTAATACTGGACACACGAGGTCCATTAACCCCAGATATGTCAATCAGAGGATCAAGATCCATCCAATTGTCATGCCAAAATAGAGAAGAAAAACCAGAATTAATTTGAAAAACCAGAATGGGTCTAGCTATTACATGAAGCTTCATTAACCTTCTTCTCTAAATCCAGCTCCATGAATACTGAAAATCTGTAGACCAGTTAATTCTTGAAATTAGTGGAAGCTTAATTATGGCTCACCAGTCGTCACTCAAATGTTACATCCCCACGACAAAAAAGATGGGTCACGCATTTCCAATTTGTAAACATAAATATATTTTTAATATAAAAACATTTTTTTTTTCATGGTGATTGTTCAAAGTGTTTTGGTCCAAAAGTTATATCATTAACAAAAGAAATTAAGAAACAAAAAGAATTGAAGAGAAAATTTCATAAACAAACAAACCGAGGTCCAAAATATCCCAATTATTTTTTTGACACATAAAAAAAAAACTAAATCTTTGACTTTTTCGTTTGGTTTGGATTCACATGAGAACAAACTTCCAAAAGATTCTACAAAAATACATTCCCAATTTCTTAGTTAAGAACAAATTAGCGAATGAAAGGTCCCATATATATAAACTCTCTCCCTCAAAAGATTCTATATTATCGTTATCTTTCCTATTTATATATATATATATATATATATAAATGATAATATCTGACTGACTATTATTTTTCCAGCGAAATTTCATATTCCGAAGTTTGGTGAACATGTAATTTCACTAAACGAGAACTAGGGTTGGGTGAGAACGAGAACTAGGGTTGGGTGAGAAACTTTATTTGGTACTGAGACATCAGGTCAACAATTTTTTTTTTAATGTTTCTATTTAATTTGTTATGGTAACGAGAAATATGTGAAAAAACAGACTTTTATATAAAAACGGCAAAAAAAAAAAGATTCTGCAAATATAGAATCTTATAACCCCAGAATCTCCTGCTAATTCGCATTTCCAATAATAGTCCGATATTTCGGCATTCTCCGTTTTTTGTTTACCAAAATCATTTTCCATAGCAAAGTCAAGCACACACCTACCCCCTTCTCTCTCTCTCTCCCCCCTATATATAAACACTTTCAGGAATCTCTTTTAATGTTACACACAAAAATAAAAGTTTTACTTATTTTTCAGATTCCTACAAAAATGTCGGCTCTTGCAGATTTAATCAATCTCGATCTCTCCGAGTCTACTGACCAGATCATCGCTGAGTACATATGGTCCTTAAAAAATTTCTTTTCATCTATCTCCGTCAAATAATATTTCGTTGCGATCTTAATCTATAATCATAGATCAAATGTTTTGTTGGTTAATCTTTGCTTCTGTACGTGTTGAGTTAGCGTTTGTGTCTGAAAAATTATTTTTCTTGAGATTTTCATAAATATTTATGGGACAAAAGTTGATAACTTTGTTTGATATAATTAAGATTCTGGATTGATAGAACATTTTTTTTTTTTTTGTTGTGATTTGATGAAATAGGATTGGTGGATCAGGCTTGGATATGAGAAGCAAAGCAAGGGTAAATATTAAGAAAAAAAAATATTTGTATTTTGCAAAGCATAAAACGATGAGTATATGGTTAAAAATGAGAATTTTTGAAAAATACCCCTTTTAAAAATAATATTAAGAAAATGATTATTAATCATATTATTATTGTAGACTTTGGCGGGACCAGTGAAGGATCCATCGGAGTTACCGAAATGGAACTATGACGGTTCAAGCACCGGTCAAGCTCCCGGCAATGACAGTGAAGTCATCCTCTAGTATGTTTCAATAGCTAATTTAAAACAGTTAATAATTAATCAAATTTGTAAATCATGGATTAATAATATTTTGGTTTTTGTATGTGTTTTCCTTTAGCCCTCAAGCTATCTTCAAAGACCCCTTCAGAAGAGGAAACAACATCCTTGTAATAACTCAATTAAACAGTTTCTTTTAATTTTCTTGAATTTTTTTATATATAATATATTGATTCTTTTTTTTTTTGGGATTGATTTGGGGATTAGGTGATGTGTGACGCATATACACCGGCCGGCGAACCGATTCCAACAAACAAAAGGCATGCAGCGGCCAAGATCTTTAGCGACCCTACCGTTGTCGCCGAAGAAACATGGTAAATCTTAAAATGAAATATTTTCTAAAATTATAATTTTGTATCGTTCATCTATCGTTTTATAACTAAAAAAATATATAAATATAAACTAATTGGTGTTGGTCCACTAGTTGAGTTAGAATGGTAGAAGATTTGTCATGTGGGTCAAGGTTAGGGTTCAAATCCCACCAACTACGCACCTCTACGGTTGATCCTATACTTGACCACTATATAATTTTTTAAATGACAAAAGTATTTGGATTAGTATGAGTTTCAGCCGATGATTTATCCTGATTATAAATAGAATTAGTTTGATCATACGAATATAAGTGTCAAAAGACTCAAATGTTTATGCTATTCAATTATTTGACTATCGACCTATTTACCAATACATGCTAGTCAAAACTTAACTAACTACTAACCTTTAGATTTTTTATTTTTCAGAAAATTAGTTGGTCTTTATCTATTTTCGAAAACTCAATCCACTTTTGTTTTCAAGATTAATCATGGTTTTCTAATATATTTTGAAACTAAGGTACGGAATTGAGCAAGAGTATACTTTGCTTCAAAAGGATATTAAGTGGCCGGTTGGTTGGCCCGTCGGCGGTTTCCCAGGTCCTCAGGTAAAGCTTTTTTCCGGCGAATCTTTTCACATACCCATTTGTAATTCCAATACAAAAATCCAGATTGTGCCCAAGAAAAAAAAAAAAAAAATCAAATCTTTCTAAATGAAAACACAGGGACCGTACTACTGTGGAGTTGGAGCAGACAAAGCCTTTGGAAGAGACATAGTAGATTCTCATTACAAAGCCTGTCTATATGCCGGAATCAATGTCAGTGGCACTAACGGCGAAGTCATGCCCGGCCAGGTTTTTACTTTCATTCTTCGGTTTCAATGTCGTATTCATCGATTTCAGAACAAGAAATCAAATCCGTGAAACTGATCTCTTGTGTTGGGTTTTAGTGGGAATTTCAAGTCGGTCCTACCGTTGGAATCGCTGCCGCCGATCAGGTCTGGGTCGCTCGTTACATCCTCGAGGTATGCATAAACATTTATACACATTGTCTCTTTGTTTCTTAAATACTCTGTTTTTTATGACTGTTTCTTGGGTATATGTGGAAACAGAGGATCACAGAATTGGCTGGAGTTGTTCTGTCTCTTGACCCTAAACCAATTCCGGTTTGTTTTCACAAACATAAAACCACATTTTTCATTAGTTATGATTACAATAACTGTAAATCAAGTAGCAAAAAAAAACGTTGGTTTTGTAAAGATTCACTAAATTACTATGTTTTCTTTTCTCTACTTCAGGGAGATTGGAATGGTGCAGGAGCACACACGAATTACAGGTTTTTGCGTCGTAACAAGATTCTTATCTTGTTCTGTTTATGTGATGGTTGTTCTGATTTCTGTTGTGAACTCTCTTTTTTTTGTTCTGTAGTACGAAGTCGATGAGGGAAGATGGAGGGTATGAGATCATTAAGAAAGCGATAGAGAAGCTTGGATTGCGTCACAAGGAACACATCGCTGCTTACGGCGAAGGCAACGAGCGTCGTCTCACCGGAAAACACGAGACTGCCGATATCAACACTTTCTTATGGGTAAGAAGAATCTTAGTAAACCCTATAAACCTTTTAAAATAACACAAAATTTAAAACATATTCGTCTGGTTTTGTTCGGATTAGAACCAATTACGTATCACATTGTACGTTTTCATTGATCACTTTATTCACATGATCGAACCTAAACCGTAATCTAATTAAACCTGTTTTTACAGGGTGTGGCGAACCGTGGAGCTTCCATTAGGGTTGGGCGCGATACTGAGAAGGCTGGAAAAGGATACTTTGAAGATCGTAGGCCAGCTTCGAACATGGATCCTTACACTGTGACCTCCATGATTGCTGAATCCACAATCCTCTGGAAACCATAAAAGAAGAAACCTTGAGCTTTAAGGAATCTCTAATATTATCAGTTCATGTTTATTCTTCTATGGTCTTTTTTCTCATTATGAAACAGTTCTCTCATGTGTTCTTTGTTTTCAAATGTTTGATATAAACTCTTAAAATTGTTTCTGAGAATGATTGTTCCCTAGTTTTACTTTCCATGTGATTACAATATTCAAATCCCAGTTTTAGATAGGCCGGGACATATGATCCGACATGAACTGGAATTTTCAACATAATCCAAAAGCCCAAAACTAAATCTTTTTTTTTCTGGTACCAGCTCGAAATTTAGAACGAACTACTGTAATAAAATCGAAATGAAACCTAAATGAAACATTAACCAAAATATTTTAAAGTAAAAAAACAATCTCATAAAATATAGTCAAAAACTTCTTTTAAAAAAAAATTATTATCGGGGATCCAGATTTACCAAAACGCCCGAATTATCTCGGACGTTGTAACACCCGACCCCGATCACTTTGAGCCATAAGTCTCGCGCCATAACTTGCAACACAAGAAATAGATCTGCACACACTGAAAAAGGGAAAAAGAAGGATGAGGAGGTTACTCAGTGAGGAAGATCATGTCTGCCCACACGATCCACATTATACGATAAATTAATCTAATAAACAAATATATTAAGCCTAGAAACAGTCATGCAACATACAATCTACATCTATCACAACATCAACCTAACATGCTTCACATAACTCATCATCACACATAACACATAACTCATCATCAGATATATCACAATAACTCATCATCACATATATCACAATAACTCGACACGAAGTCCATGACAACTTAGGCTGGCCGTCACCTCGAAAGGTCGTACGCCACATTTGGCTCGTCAGCCGGTTTACGGATTTTAGCGGGATCGCCATGTCCTCGCCCTTAGTCCGACATCACACACGTCCTACAATGGAATTATCCTAACCGCACCATTGCAGACCCACAGCAAAACTACATTCACTATCCATATCACATATAAATTTATAACATAACTAGCATGCCTTAACCATGCTACATCACAATATGTTCTCAACTTAACATCTTATTCAGCACTTCAATCACTATCTCATAGACCCAACATACTTGCTCACAGAACCAGACCATTGCATAATATGAATCCACAAATCTCAACCCTCACCTTAGCCACAATGCATCCGGAATCTCTGAAACTGCGTCCTTGTTCGACAGAGTTTCCAATCTCCAACTCCAATTCTCCTTTAATACCACCTCATTCTATGAGTCCATAAGGTGCCTGTAAAGTTCCAACTCATTCCGAGCTCGTTTATCCAACCAACCAATGCAAATCAATAAACTTGATCATCGAATAAAACTGTACAAAATATGTTCGTGAAGACATGGATAACGGACAAACTAACCGTCCAATTGTAGATCCAACCATTGATTCCGAAGTCCGCAATGTCATGAACAACTACACAAAAATGCAGCTCGATCGGACCTCAAATGATCCTCCAAACGGAACCTCAAAGCAGCTGCGTTGGAACTGTTCCTGAAACTGCCAGTTTCAGATTCTGCTGATTCTTGCGCAGCAAGCAAACATCACCACGGTCAAGGAATAATCCCGATGAGGATAATTAAAACACCGTTGTTTTCTATGACATGTCGTCTGTCGGAAACAACCATCCATATAGGCATTCGTGCTCTGATATGACCGGAATCATCTTCCAAAAACCGTAACTTTAAACTGGAACATATACTTTAAAAAATCCTGGGTTCAGAAACAATGTTTTTTGGTCAACTTTGAAATCGATTTCCGGATTGACCTTACCTCGGATTTAATATCGGAAACTTGCAACATATTCCTTGCCGCACACATTCCTATATATACTAAGAACTTGATCTGAAGCCTTCTGGGTCAACGGGAAATTAGCTCACAAAACAGCTCCGTGAAACTGAAAAACAGACAAAACTGGGATTGGTTTTTGCAGAAAATCAGTGACTTATGGTAAACTTTAAACGCGATTTGCCTTTGCGTCTTACCCCGGAATCGAGATCGGAAAATTATTCCAGAAACTAGAAACAAGATCTATTCAAAACTGGGAAAATCGTCTCCTAACTTCTTACGGTTCTATGGGAAATCATCCCGCAACAACAATGGTTGCAACTGGCTTTCACCCTTCCCTCTCTTCCTCATCTTTTCACGGCCACTCTCTCTCTCCTCCAGCGACGACACAGATGGCTTCTCCAGCCCATTCATCACTGTCCATGGTCAATCACAGCTCTCTCGTCGTCCGAGATCATCTCCACCACCACGGCTCCGTCTCCGCCTTTCTTCTCCAAGACAACTCTTCTTCTCCCCTATTCTCCATGTCTTTTCTCTTTCTCTCTTTCTTTCTTACGCCTTCTCCTTCTTTTTCTTAATTTAACATTCTGATCTTTTCTTCCTCTCTTCACGTGGAGGCTAGGGTAGATTAGATTAGGATTAAGTTAATTAAACATAGATTGGGATTTAAGGAGAAAAACATTCTTTTGGCTCAAACCATTAAGTCTTTTCAATAGGTTTTTTCCTATGACCCATTCTACGTTTTCAGCCCAAAAAAATTTCCGCGCAAAATTTTTAAAATTTCCAAATCACGGTCGTGACAGACGTGAACATTCCCTTTGACTTTGGCATGGAATTTTCTGCAGACCTACCAATAATAAAACATCGGGATCAAAATCTAAGTTGTAACACCCGTCCCCGATCACTTTGAGCCTTATGTCTCGCGCCCTAATTTGTACAGCAAATAACACACCTGCACACACTAAAAAGAGAAAAGAGAGGGATGAGTAATGAATTACTCAGTGAGGAAGGCGGCCACGCCAACCCACGGTAATCCACAATACGATAATAATTTTATAAACATTAGACGCATATACTAAAATAGGAAAAGGTACACAGAACACACGACCTAGCATGTTTAAAGACAAACAACCTATCATACTACTGCCATACATCATTATCATTCATATATTTTACTTAACTTTCCACATTCTTTACTTATTTACTTACGGTGGAACCAATCCCTTTCTCATGTTTTGAGTTTGTCCTCCCCGTCACTGGCTCTCTAAGGCCATTCTTTACTACTTTTTACATACTTATTTACTTACGGCGGAGCCAACCCCTTTCTCACATTTTGGGTCTGTCCTCCTCATCACTGGCTCTCTAAGGCCTAATGGAGTTACGATGGACTTACATACACGATCGTCCGTAGTCCAAACAAACAAAGTTCTGCAACGGCTTACGTACGCAATCGTCCGCAAAACTATCATATACTAACAATCTCAAACAATCTTTCTTATTGTTTAACATTCTTTCTTTACGTAGCAACAACAATCATAAATTCAATTCTTTTATTTTCAACCAATCATTCACACTTTTATCAACATCACTTTAATATAGCATTCATACTTCTAATAACGTTCTTACCCATCCTAGCTCAAACAATCCAATCATACTTTAGCATATATCGGTTAAGGAGAATAAATCACTATGAATTATGCATTTACAAGTCTAAGTTCCTCACCTGATGATGAAGAATAATTCTTCCTCTTTTCTATTCTCTTGGACAGATTCCTGCCACAACTTTGACATCAAGTTTCCTCATGCTTTTCAAGCTCAAATCGTTTTTTCTTCCAACGAGAATTAGATTTATATGTCCTGAAAATCTCTGCAAAGTTTCATCACGATTTAGATTTATCTGCTTGTCCAAACACCACATCCCGCCGGACTGATCTGATCTGCGCGCTGCACAGAACAGTCCGGGTAAAGATGTTATAACTACCAAACTACTGGAGATAACACAGAGATATTTTATAGAAACCCAGATAAAAGGATTATGAAACTCATTACAGAAATTCAGCTTCATCCGATCTCTAACAAACTCGCAACACAAATTCTCCTCTGACTGGTCACAGATTCGCACTGCAGATATCAACTCCGACTAAACAACCATAACCTTCATATCACAACTCCAAATGACAATCCGTTTCCTGATTCGGGTAAATAATAGAGTCAAGAAGGTTCTTAACAAATTTCAGATCGATCAGAACAGTTTTGATCCTCGGTTTTCATTCTCCACCGAAACTGGTCAGATCTGCGATTGTTTGAGATTAGGACAAATTGCGAAAGACGAGAAGAAAACGCCATAACTTCCACCACATATGTCCGATCGAGACTTTCATGGATTTTCTGTAAACCTGAGTCTCGGAGCTTTTTATCGATACGTAGATTGTCTCCTATCTCTTCCAGATATGATCGGAATCTGTCTCACAAAGTCCCTCCTCGAATCTGAAAAAAGATCTGAAACAGATTTGCACTTAGATCAGATTCGATCCCTTAGATTCAAAAGACGATAACTAGCGGAATATACCTTCAAAATGAGAGAGGCTAGCGCTGAAAATCTGAGAGGGAGATATTTCTAATGATAGGTAGATCGTCACGTGGTTCCAGACGGTTCGTCGGGAAATGTCTCTCAAGGTGGCGGCGGCAGTAGCTCAGTTTCATGTGGCGGCTAGGGTTCACGAGTTGAAGAGAAAACCGGGCAGGACTTCGCCGCTGAAGTTTATGATATTTCTTTTCTCTGCAGAGACATCTTTTATAGAAAGTGCTGAGAGAACTAGGGTTAGAGTTCTAATGGGCTTTGGTGATTGAGCTTTTCCCTTTTTCTTTTTCTTTGGGTTTTGGGCTTTTTCCTTTGGTCAATTTTGCTTCTCGGTCCAATAGAGATTTTCGCACAAAAATTTTAAATTCTCTGGGATACAGTCGTGACATAAGTGTCCAAATCACAGGTGCAATCAAAACACCCAGACCGAAGTCCAAGTTACCTGTCACGCCCAAGCTACACCAACCCGACCGGAACAGAAGATGGAGGAGGAAAGAAAGAATATCCGTCTCTCGGATAATTCTTTTAACACATTATGTTGAGCCCATTTCAGTTTTATGGACTCAAGTATTGAAACCCTTTTTCTATATATCTTTTATATATATATTAGACAAATGACCCGTATATATGCGGGTTTGTAATCTAATATTTTATCACCTGTAAAAAAATTAATCAATTAAAAATAGAAATAAAAATTAAATCACCCGTAAAAATAAATAAAACAAAAATGAGAACGCTGATGCAAAACCACTAATTCAGAAGTCTAATATTTATTTATTTACTTTGATTATTTTATTATTTGATTTTCAATTAAATTTTATCACATACTTTTAAATTATTAGTTTTCCTATTCTATTTGAATTAATATTACTTTTTAATCCATTTTAAAAATCTTGATGAATGAATTTATTCATGTTTTAGTTGAATTATTTTGACTCCTTTAATATTTTATAAACCGCACAAAAATGGAAAACAAAATCATATCATCCGTAAAAATAAATAAAATAAGATTGAAAACGTCGATGTGAAATTATTTATTGATTTTGATTCTCATACTTTTTTTTATATTAACTGAATTTTCAATTATTTTTTCACATATTTCTATATTATTATTTTTTCATATTTCTATTTAAATTATGTTTACTTTTTATTATATAACTACTCATATATATATATATATATTTTTTTTTAACTCTTGACAAATCGATTTATGTATTTTATTTGAATTAGACTTACTCACATTTTTTAATCATATTTGAATTTTTCTTTTTCACTTATGAATCAAGTATTATCTTTCTTCCAATGAAAAATGAATTATATGTGTTTCATCACTTGGTTTCTTACTTTTTATAATTTTTACAACATGAGAAACTTTCAAAATAATTTTCTTCTCATACATCAATTTTATAATATTTAGGATGTCTACGTAGTGGTAAGTCTTTAAATAAACCACAATACAATGTACATTTTTTTAATATGATTTGAAAATGTAATGATATTAGATTTTTTTTCAATGGAAAAATTTATTTTGACATGTGGCTAAAGCTAATTGGAAACAAAAATTTAGAAGAGGTTATTGAAATTTTAAATTGCTTGGTGGGAAGATTGAGAGAGTACAAAATTATTTAAATAAATGTGAAATATTATAATCCTTAAAGATTTGGGTATGTAAACCTAATTCTATTCAAAAGATTTTTACACTTGTATTTAATATTCTAATGAGAAAACGTGTTTGATCTTTTTTGTCATATCTATTTCTATTTAAAATCAAAATATATGTAAGCGTGTATATATGTAGCTTATTTACTTCTTCTTTTTATGAATTACTAAAATAAGTTAATTAGAAAATATTGAGATATGTTGTTTTTATTGATTAAGAGAGTAATCGATGGTCTTTTATAATTAAAAAACTGAAATAAAATTTGTGGAAGAGATTATTGAAGTTTGAAATTTTGTGGTGCGAAGATTGAGAGAGCACAAAAACTTGTTATATAAAGGCAAAATATTATACTTTTTGAAGATTTGGGTATGTAAACCTAAATCTATTTGAACTCAAAACAATTTTACACGTATATTAATTAATATTCTAATGAATTTTTTTTGAAACATATTCATCTTAATAAACGTAAATAAAAATAGGGGGAAAAATAATGGTTGTACGAAAAAAATAAAACCGAGACATATAATAAAGTCAATATTTAAAGGAATAGACCATGCTTATAAACTAATTATTTAATGAATTATTTATCAGAAACTAATAATTTTTTTTGATATATGTTGATTTTTATAATCTACTTGATAAATACAAATATATAAGTTTAAAAAAAAAAAAAAGATTTGTATGACATATGTCAAAATCTAATTGGAAAAAAAAAATTACATGTATCAAAATCCGATCGATCGGCTGACACGTGTCATGATCGTGTTAATTACGAAGTTTGACGCATCAAGTTTTATATAATAAGATATATATATATATATATATATATATATATATATATATATATATATATATATTAATAGAGGGGATATTCAAAAAAAAATCTTTGGTGTCAAGCAATAAGTAAATTAAGGAACACATAATTTAATTAACCAATCAAAATATTTCAATAAAAAATATATGCCATGGTGTAAATCTCTACATATTCTCATTAATTTGATAACATAAACCCATGTTTTACAAATTTAAATCCAACTAAATATAAGATTTTAGACTTACCATATCATCTTTTTTTAATTTTTTCTGATATATTAACAAACTTTTTATTATTATATTTATAACAATATTATCTATTGTATATATATGTATTTAGATTAGTATACTACAAATATTTTTATTATGATGTAGTCTATTATACATATTTTATCACAGTTGCAAATATTTATATAATTCATTATTGGCAAACATATTTTTTTTTCTTCGTTTGTTATGTCCCACAAATTCATATGAATCTAAAATTTATTTGATTTGTCGTATGCTCTATAATTTACATGGGTGAAGATCAATTTTACACTTAAAAAATATTGAAATAAATAACATTTACATATGTTTTGATCAATTTTACACATAAAATATTAAAACTAATGGCATTAACAGATGCTTGATCAAAAATATTCAACTTTATTATATTTATGCACAATACATATCATTTTTGTACATTTATAGATATTAGAATTCATATGCTTTATCATACACGTTTAAATATTAAAAATTTATACATGTTAAAATCGATTAGTCAACCTATTTAATTATTTAATTATGTGCTTGGCGCATGTCCAAATCTAGTACTAAACTAAACAAGAAGCTAGGAGACATAATTACATAAAGAGTAATGATACTAATCAATTAGTATGGCTAACTTAAAGTACAATAATCTTATGTTATATTGGGTATTGTAATTTATTTTTGTAAAATTTGATAATTTGTTTTCGTATCCGGGCTGTCAGGTAACCGAAGTCGAAGTTACTTGTCACGCCTAAGTCATACCAGCCCAACCGGAATAGAAGATGCATGGACAGAAGATGGAGGAGAAAAAAAGGAATATTCGTATCCGGGCTTCGAATTATCATTATTTTGGTAGCATCTTTTTTTTTGAAATTTTGGTAGCATCTTTAAAAAACTAACAAAACCGGTTCACTTTGGCTTCATTTTTCAACAAAACCCACTCTAAAGGAACTACGAATTAAGTTTGGTTTCTGTTCGTCAATTTTTGTTTTGAAACCATACTGGACTAATACACGTCATATAAAATCAGATCACGTAAGTTTGGGAATTCGAGTAATTAGCTCCTAAGATCTGTGATACATATTCTACAATATCTCTGTAATTTAGGAATGTAGATACGTCTTTGGCTTTATAAGCTTTGTAACGTTCTCTGTGAATGTCATTCAGAAAAGTTCTTCTCTAATCTCTGAGTCACTTCCTCTGTTATTTTATGGTATCAGAGCCTGGCACATTCTAAATCAATTCCTTATTTTTTCTTTTTTTGGAGCAATTTTAAAATGGCTAATGAGACGCCATTGAACACGAGACTAACAGCAACTGAAATGGACCCGGCTACGATGGAGGTAAACGCACTATCTCTCCATACGACATGGCCGCCGCAGACAATACTGGAGCCGTGATATCACATCCGCTGTTGAAAGGGGCCAATTACGATGAATGGACATGTGGAATGAAGACAGCTCTAGAAGCAAATGAATCTAGTGAGGATTGATGATCATGACAAAACGGTTGTGTGTAAATACTATCATTGTTCGGGACACTCTTCTGATGGTTGTTTCGCGGTAATCGGGAATCCAGAATGGTGAGGAGAGCGTCCGAAAAGTGGTCGCTGCAAGGAAGAGGTCGTGGTGGAAACTCTTTAACAGGAGGACGTGGTCGTAACGTAAGTTATTGTAATGCAGTTCATGGCCCTAATGTGACAAACCAAGAACACGCTAACTACGTCTTGACCGACAAGGATCGTGACGGAGTTACTGGATTGAACGATATTTAGCGGCGTACATTTGTCAATCTGCTGAATATAGGAGCAAGCGCAAGCCGCAGCAACGAAAACCGAGCAAGCAGCAGCAACGAAAAAACTCTCGGGTAAGTCTTCGATTCCCTCTTGGATTTTGGACACAGGTGCGTCGCATCACTTGACTGGAAAATATGATGTTCTGGTTAGTGTGAGGAAGATGGATCCAGTGTTAATTATCTTTCCTGATGGTCGTGAAAAGATTTCAGTCATAGAAGGCACAGTTGTGTTGGGGTCTAATCTAGTTTTAAAATCGGTTTTTTATGTTGAAGAGTTACCGTCTGATTTGATTTATGTGGGTCAATTGATGGATGAGAACCGTTGCATGGTGCAATTAGTCTTGTGGTTTAGGACCGCGTTTCGAGGATGGTGATTGGAGTGGGTAAAAGAGAACCTGGAACCTTTCGCTTTCGCAGTACGGAGTTGGCGGCGTCAGTGACAACTCGCGATGAGAATTCTTATGAGTTGTGGCATAATAAGATAGGTCACCCGTTTGTTAGAGTAGTTGGTTCTCTTCCGAATGTTTCTGTTTTTGTTATTTCTGAAAATTCGAATAAGGCATGTGATGTATGTCTCCGTGCAGCAATAAAGCAACAATTATTTTCGAATTAATCCACTGCGATCTTTGGGGTCCGTATCGGACACTTTCATTCTCTGGTGCGCGTTATTTCCTTACGATTGTAGAAATTTTTTAAGAAATGTATGGAGATACCTTCTAAATGACAGAATAGAGGCACCAACGAATCTGAAAAAGTTTATTTCTATGGCGGATACACAGTTTCAAACAAAAGTGAAGTGTGTTCGAAGCGACAATGGAAGAGAGTTTACAAGCTTGACAAGCTATTTCCATAGTTACGGGATAGTACATGAAACTTCCTGCGTAGGAACACCTCAGCAGAATTGGAGGATCGAACGGAAGCACCGACATATTTTAAATGTCGCTAGAGCGTTGAGATGTCAAGCCAATTTGCCAATCGAGTTTTAAGGTGAATGTATACTAACAACTGGGTATTTAATCAATAGGACACCATGTTCGGTGATGATTGGGATGACACCGTATGAACAATTACACAAGAAAGCGCCTGAGTATGTACATTTAAGAGTTTTTGGGAGTCTTATTAATTCCCATAACCAAGCACATAAAGGAGATAAATTTGCAGCTAGAAGTCGTAAGTGTGTGTTTGTTGGGTATGCATACGGGAAAAAAGGTTGGAGGCTTTATGATCTTGACAAGCATGAGTTCTTTGTCTCAAGGGATGTGATTTTTTCTGAAGAAGAATTCCCTTTTGCAAATACAGAAGCTGCTACTGTTTCTGCAAAAGAATTCGACCAAGAAGATAAGTTGTGGGCTCCTATTGCTGTTGGCCCATTTTTGGAGGATAAAAATTGGGCCTCTAAAATTATAACAAGGGAAAATGAAACTTTAAGCCCAACTAATACATCAGGACCATTTGAATCCACAACAATATTGGATCCAAATGAAAACTCAGACCCGATGGAGGCTTCTTCTATAAAAGGTGTTTCTCACTGTATTGAATCAATGATAGTTACAGAGTATTTATACAGAGAAGATAGAGTAAGTGGGATCCTACAAATAAGGAAAGTGAACGTTACCGGGGAGATATGCAATCCCTAGAGTGTAGGAACTATTATTGACTTAGTCATACTCTAATACACCCCCCTCAAGAAGGACCGAGGGAGGAGAGGCCTATCTTGACACAAAGAGGCTGAAATTGAGCTCGATTCAGTGGCTTTGTTAGGGCATCAGCAAGCTGGTTTTTCCCAGAGATATGAGAAACTCGTAGCTTGCCACTTTGAACCAAGTCACGGATGAAGTGAAAATCAACGGCTACATGCTTCATTCTTGAATGAAAAACAGGGTTGGCACTTAAGTAAGTGGCGCCAATGTTGTCACAAAATATGGTGGGTGAAGTGCGAAGCGGAACACCAAGCTCACAGAGAAGAGAAACTACCCATTGAACTTCAGATGCAGTGGAAGCTACAGATTTATACTCGGCTTCAGTCGATGACCGAGCTACTGTTTTCTGTTTCTGAGAAGACCAAGAGACGAGGTGATTACCAACATAGACTAGATGAGCGCCTGTAGACGTATAATCATCCTTATTACCGGCCCAGTCCGCATCAGAATAAGCGTGGACATAGTCTGCATTAGAAGAAGAGGATAGAAACAGTCCCAGAGTTCGAGTACCACATAAGTATCGCAAGATACGTTTTGCAGTAGCCCAGTGAGCAGTTGTGGGCTTGTGCATGAACTGAGAGAGACGATTTACAGCGAATGCGAGGTCAGGCCTGGTGAAAAGAAGATATTGTAGAGAGCCGATGATCATGCGATATTCGGAAGGATCAGAAAGAGAGACACCATCGCTGATGGAGAGAGAGCTTGTCGAACACATTGGAGTCTGGATTGGGTTGGCAGTCAACATGTCAGTCCGATGAAGAAGATCAGTGATGTATTTTGTCTGCGTGAGCAACAGACCTCGTGAAGTTCGATGTACCTCAATACCCAAGAAATAACTCAAAGCGCCTAAGTCTTTAAGAGAGAATCGCGAGGCAAGGAGGTCAATAAACTGTTGAACACGAGGAGCAGAGTTACCAGTGATAACTATGTCATCAACATAGACGAAAAGGTAGATGATGACGGATGCCGCATTGAAGATGAACAGAGAGGTGTCAGCAACAGAGTTTCTGAATCCAGAGTCCAACAGAAATTGGCGCAGTGCTGTGTACCAGGCGCGAGGAGCTTGTTTGAGTCCGTAAATTGCTTTGTGCAATTTGCAGACATGATTTGGTTGATTGGGATCAATGAAACCAGGCGGTTGTGCCATGTACACTTCTTCAGACAACTTGCCTTGCAAAAAGGCATTATTAATGTCCAGTTGTCGCAGAGGCCAGTTTCGAGCCACGGCTTGACCAAGAGCAATTCTGATTGTAGCTGGTTTTACCATAGGACTGAACGTTTCGAAGTAATCGATGCCTGGCCGTTGGTGAAAGCCTTTTGCAACAAGCCGTGCTTTAAATCTGTCCACCGTACCATCCGGATTGCGTTTCAGACGATAGACCCAACGGTTGCCAACGACATTGAATTTGGGATTTGGTGGAGTGAGAGTCCATGTCTGATTGCGAATTTGGGCATCCATTTCTTCACCCATAGCCCGTCGCCAACGAGAGTCCTTAAGAGCTTGTACATGAGATTTTGGTTCAACGTCCCGGAGAGGAACAGATGATGTGGAAACCAAACAGTATTTGGGATTTGGTTTGACAATGCTGTTCTTCAACCGAGTTACCATACGGTGAGTATTTTGATGAGTTGCCGTGACAGGTGGAGTTGTACTTGTATCTCTTGACGCGTGTTGTTCAAACTGTTCAACAAGTGACGAAACAGACGGAGGTGGAGAGGCAGAGACAAAAGTGGAATCTGAAGGCAGAGATTGTGCTGGTTGCTGATAAGGTGATGACAAAGCTGATGAGGGATCGTTGCTAGGAGCGACAGTAGCTGGGACACTTGTATGAGTTGGCATCAGTGGCAGAAAAGTAACTGTAGGAAAAGTGTCAGTGGAAGAATCAAGTGTAGAAGTCGAAACAGGGGGACTGATTTTAGCAAAGGGAAAAGAAGACTCAAGAAATTGAACATGACGCGATGTATAGATCCTAGAAGATGTAGGATCTAAACAAAGATATGCACTTTGAGTCAAGGAGTAGCCCAGATAGACGCAAGGCACGGAGCATGGATCAAGTTTATGGGATGAGTAAGGACGTAGCCAAGGGTAACAAAGGCACCCAAAGACTCGTAATTTCCCATAGTTTGGGAATTCATGAAAGAGACGTTGAAATGGAATTTGAAAATTGATGGCTGAGTTTGGCATACGATTAATTAAATAGACAGCAGCTACAAAGGCAAATGACCAATACTTGATTGGCATATGGGCTTGAGAAAGAAGTGCAAGACCCGTTTCAACAATATGGCGGTGCCGCCGTTCTGAAATGCCATTGTGTTGTGGAGTATGCGGAGGAGAGGTGAGATGGGAGATCCCAGTGGAGGAGAGAAAAAAGGCAAGAGCAATGAACTCACCGCCGTTATCTGAAAAGAAAGAGACGATTTTAGTGTTGAATTTGTTTTCAACCAGAGATTTGAAACGTTGGAAGGTGTCTGCAACCTGCGATTTTTGTTTTAGAGGATAGTACCAAATATAACTTGTAAAATGATCAACAATGACAAGGTAATATTTGAAACCATCAAAGGAAGGAATTGGAGAGGTCCAAACATCAGAGAAAAGTATTTCGAATGGTCGAGAAGAGCAAATGGAAGTCAAACCAAAAGGCTTTTTGTGACTTTTATTAACTGAACATGAGTTGCATAGCAAGGAACTGGACTTAGCCGATAAAGGTAAAGAAAGAGAGGAGAGTATGCGTTTTAAAACATCAAAAGAGGGATGGCCCAAGCGTGAGTGCCAGTCGGACAGATTCGTTTTGACAGTGGTAAAAGCCGAATTTTATTGATAGAGGAAGCATCACCCAGCCACTCATACAAGCCGTCCTTAGTTTTTCCGGTTTTGAGAAGCGCTCCCGTGCTTAGATCCCTCACCTGATAAGACCAAGGATCAAACATCACAGAGATTTTGTTATCAGCACAAAACTGTCTAACAGAGATTAAATTCTTCTCTATTTGAGGAACCAACAAAACATTTTGTAAGGACAAAGGTCGAGAGTGGGAAGGAAGAGTAAGTGAACCCGTGTGTGTGATTTCGAGGCCTGAACCATCACCGAGAGTCACTTCATCAGCACCATGAAAAGGAGAGTGTAAAGCCAAGTTTTCCAAATCAGATGTGACATGGTGTGATGCACCAGTGTCAAGCAGCCATGATGGAGTTTCTGGTTGAGAGAGAGTTGTAGTGTAGGCACGTGGTTGCCAGTTTGAGGACATTTGTTGAGTAGGCGAGGGAGAAGTGGCTGAAACAATGCGAAACATGGGGCAATTTTTTGCACTATGCCCTTGTGTGCCACAAGCCTGACATTTGCCCAGATATGGACGATTACCTCTTTGATTAGAAGAGTATCGTGGTCCGGAGAACTGCTGGTTGGGGAATTGCTGATTAGTGCGAGGAGGTCCTTTGTTACGCTGGTGAATGTGATTTGCTGTAGCTGGAAAGGGGGTGCCGCCGGTTGGGAGCATATGATAGCAGCTTCTCGATTGACTAGCTTGTCACGAAGTTCCTCAAAGGTAGGAGGAACATCACGGCCATTGATTTGATCAATGACAGCGCGGTAATCTTCATCTAAACCATCCAATATATACTCCACTATATCTTCGTGATCAAGAGGCTTACCAAGTAAGGCGAGCTGATCAACTTTCATTTTCATGCTCTGCATATATTCATCAATGGTGCATTGTCCTTTGACATTTTTCTTGAGCTGCTCCTTAATTTGCTTCATGTGTCCTCGAGACGGTCTGCCAAAAGTGGAAGCAAGTGTTGTCCATGCTTCAAGTGTTGTGGTGGCGCGTGAGATGAGTGGTTGCAAGGGTGTGGTGATGGGACCGAGTAAAGCCATGAAGATAAGTTTATCTTGTCGCTGCCACGCGACAAATTTTGGATTAGGTTTGAGAACGCCAGCTTCTGCAATTGTCGGTGATGGAGTTGCAGCAGCACCGTCAACAAATTTTTGAAGGTCGTGGCCTTCTAGGAACAAGGAGACTTGAAGGCTCCAAGTGATGTAATTGTTTGAATTCAGCTTTGTGACGTTGTTCATATTGATCGAGAGAATGGGATATTGTGGATCTGTAGGATTCACAATTGATGCGGATTCTCCAGAATCAGAAGTTGTTGTTTGAGCCATGTGAGAGGAATGGCGGAAACAAGTATTGAGAAAAGAAAGTGCAGAGACAAAGAGGAGAGAAGGAAGAATTAAAAATTGATTATGATGAGGAACGAATCCTGCTCTGATACCATATAAAAGGTGTTTTTCACTGTATTGAATCAATGATAGTTACAGAGTATTTATACAGAGAAGATAGAGTAAGTGGGATCCTACAAATAAGGAAAGTGAACGTTACAGGGGAGATATGCAATCCCTAGAGTGTAGGAACTGTTATTGACTTAGTCATACTCTAATATCTTCTTCCTCACCGACGAATAACGATGTCACTTCGTCTTCGATTGCAACTTCGACAGCGACGTCTTCGGAAACACCACCACCGGTGACACCGACTCCTGAACCTATCGATCCGCCACCGCAGCCTGAGCTGCTAGGAAGAGGACACCTAAAGCGAACATCACCGGTAACTCTACGCAACTTTCTGGTTAATATTGTTCATACCAAATCTGTTGGTGCTGATACAGCGAAATCAGCTTATCCGATTGATGAGTATGTAGACTGCACTCGTTTTTCTGCTACACATTGTGCCTACTTCGCAGCTATAACGAGTGTTGTTGAACCTCAAACATATAAGCAATTGCGAAAGAAGTTTGGCGAAAGGCCATGGGAACAGAAATCGATGCTCTTGATCTCAACGAGACATGAACAGTTGTAGATATACCGCAAGGGAAACGTGCACTGGGATCCAAATGGGTCTACAAAATTAAGCACAACTCAGATGGTTCTATGGAGCTGTACAAAACAAGACTTGTCGTTCTTGGGAACAATCAAGTTGAAGGTGTAGACTACGAGGAAACTTTTGCACCAGTTGCAAAGATGGAACCGTGCGGTTGTTCTTAGATGTTGCTGCAAGAAATAATTGGTCTACACATTAAATGGATGTGCACAACGCATTTTTACATGACGATTTGACGAGGAGGTTTATATGAAACCTCCACCTGGATTTTATCCCCAAGATGAAACGAAGGTGTTGAGACTGAGAAAATCTCTTTATGGGTTGAAGCAGGTACCTTGATGCTGGTTTGAGAAGTTGAAAGTTGCATTAGAAACGTATGGATTCGAGCAATCGCTATTGGATTATTCACTTTTCACTTTTGACAAAAGTGGGATTCGAATCAATATCCTCATTTACGTGGATGACATGATCATCTCTACCAACTGCGACGAAGCAATGGAAATCTTTAAAGGGTATTTGTCTTCTTGTTTTAAGATGAAGGATTTAGGACCTCTTAAATATTTTTTGGGTATCGAGGTATCTCGCAGCTCTACTAGAATATATCTAAGGCATATTATTCAGAACCGTGTCGTCTTCTGATTGGTAGGATGATATACTTAGCAATTACTAGACCAGATTTGACATATTGTGTCCACGTTTTGGCGCAATTTATGCAAGCCCCTAGAGAGGACCATTGGCAGGCATCACTACGTGCGGTACGATATTTGAAAGGGCATCCATAGCAGGGAATACTTCTGCAGGCTGATAACAATTGTCAGATTACAGGGTTGTGTGACTCGGACTGGGCTAGTTGCCCGATTACACGCAGATCGGTAATAGACTATTTTGTTTAACTTGGACAATCACCTGTCTCTTGGAAACCAAAAAAGCAGGACACAGTAAGTTTATCTTCCGTTGAGGCAGAGTATCGGGTTATGACGTTTCTTACAAAAGAACTGATATGGTTGAAACGTGTTCTGCAATCTCTCGGTGTCAAGCATGACCAATCAATGCATTCTACTGTGATAGCAAATCTGCTATACACATTAGCAACAATCTAGTGTTTCATAAATGGACGAAGCACATCGAAAACGATTGCCACTTCATCCGAGATGAAATAAAAAACAGGTAATGTTTCCACATATCATGTTGACAGGAAAAACCAGTTGGCTGATATATTCACAAAGCCACTTGGACAACAAGCTTTCAACTATTTTCGAATCAAGTTAGGCATTCGTGATCTCTATGCTCCAACTTGAGGGAGAGTATTGGACTAATACACGTCTTATAAAATCAGATTACGTAAGTTTGGGAATTCGAGTAATAAGCTCCTAAGATCTGTGATACATATTCTACAATATCTCTGTAATTTAGGAATGTAGATACGTCTTTGGCTTTATAAGCTTTGTAACGTTCTCTGTGAATGTCATTCAGAAAAGTTCTTCTATAATTTCTGAGTCACTTCCTTTATTATTTTAAAGATTAATTGGCTGCATGGCAAAAAAAATAATTAAAAACTAGGGTTAATTAGCTGAATATCACTTTTGAGAGAGATAATTGGGAAAGTAGCAGTTCCATTTTTGGAATTAGGTAAATAGCAGAGAGAAATAAAACTGGACGAAATTACCCATGTATAGTTAACTATATCATATTATTTATAACTATCTAAATAGTTAACTATTTTCATCGAAACTACCTATTCAATTGATCTGAGAACATAGTTAACTACATCACATTATTTCTAACTATCTAAACACATAGTTAACTATTTTCAGAAAATAGTTACCAATTTAAAAACATAGTTAACTATTTTCAGAGCATAGTTATCTAATTTCATAACATAATTACTACATGAAAATATTGTTGTAATAGTTATTTATTTAAACAAACATAGTTAACTATGTTCAGAACGTAGTTACCTATTATAGTTTGCATAATGGAAAAATAACATATATAGTTAACTATTATCAGAAACATAGTTACCTATTAATTTCCGAACATAGTTAACTATATCAATTTCCGAACATAGTTAACTACGTTTATGAATCTTTGTTGTTTTTCATTAAGGGTAAAATCGGAATTTTAGGTGGGCTAAATACTAGTTACTATATTATGTTTTATATGATGTTAGATAGTTAATTATAGGTGTAAAGACTGCTATAGAGTGCAATTTCCCTAAAAACTAATCAAAAACCTTAAATCTAAGGGTTGGAATTTTGCCACATAGAAGAGTTTTGATTAGTTTTTAAAATAGTTTTTTTTTGTGTTATCGAGCCAATTTTTCCATATTTTAAACCAGTTTAAGAAATTCAAAATAAATTGGTTTTTGTTTGATTTAATTCAAGTCTTGTTGGTTGCTCAGGTCGGGTTCCAAGCCCAATTCTGTTCGGCTTCAAACAAAAAAGGCTAGGATTGGTTTTTCTCGGTCCAACAACATATGGATTTTTCGGACCAAGTCTAACCGGAATTATAATTTTTTGGGTTAGTTTTTTTTTTTTTGTTCATTCATTTTTTTTTCTCAATTATATTTGTGTGTGTTACTGTGTATTTAAGTTTTCAGGACCCGACTCAAACGAATTTAACAGCTCTAAATTACTTGGGGAGGGTTGGTCCGAATAAAACTTTTAAGTTAAAACTCGGTGGTTGAAGACTCACATTGTTGGTCGATGTTAAGACAAGTCTGATTCATTGTGCCTCTACAGTATTGGCTAATTGATATTTTTTTTTTTTTTTTATTGGTTCATTGGACTTTGGTTTAAAATATATAGAGTTATAAATAAAATCTACTCCATGTATTTGGAGTAGGTTAAAATATAAGATGTTTTAGAATTTTTTTTTAAAATATAAGATGTTCTCATATTTTTATGCAATTTTTAACTTTATTGAATATTGTGTGATCAATAGTATTCTGCAATCTTTTTATAATTGGTTAAATTGTTTTTATTTTATATATTAAATAATACTTTTTAAAGTAAAAGTAATTTTTTAATTTCTGTATTTTTAGTTAAAACATCTTATATTTTAAAACGGAAGGAGTAGTATATGTTCGTATTAATAAAATAACCGGTTGAAATTTTTTCCACTCAAAAAGAAAAATGTTTGGAAGTCTTGAGTTTGAACATTGGTGACGGAAAGAAAACATGTTTTGTCTTCGGTCAAAAACACTATGACCTTGAACTTCTTGGTTAAAAAACAAAGAAGACATGCATGCATGTTTACATGTGTATATAGATACACTCATGTACATAGCTTTGTGAAGTAAATGCTCAAGGGTTTAACAAAAAGAGAAAGAAGAAGAAGTAAATGCTTGTGAAGGGTTGAAACAACCGAGTCAGCAAAAGCTAGTATAAAGTTACTGTGGTATGTGTTGTGTGTATATAGGACAATGCAATGCATGCATGCATTCGATTATCATTTAGTCATTATACCTTCTTCATCATCTTGCAGCTTTTTCACTTTTGCTTTCTTTCTTCCCTTGACTTTATCCTTTATTTTTATTTTTTATTTGTCAGAAAATAATAATACATTATTGTATAAGTGAGAACACAGAGGGGAAAAAGCTTTGGGAAAAGCACTTTGTTTATTGAGTATTTACTTTTTTTTTTCTCTTCTACTTTTTAACAGCTTTAGAGGAAAAACAAATTCCAACCCAATAATAACTTTTTTCACTTGTTATTAATTGCTCTCTCTCTATAAAAAGATAAAATAAAAAGAAAGGAGCAATCATAAAGCAATCGATTACAAAATGATTTCATCACCTCTCACATCAGGCTATCTTTTCTGCAATGGGCAGAAAAGTCCTGTGCCCTTCTGTCTCTTCACATTTATCACTCATTTTTCATTGAATTGCTCTCTCTCTCTCTCTCTCTCTCTCTCCTCTCTCTCTCTCTCTCTCTCTCCTCTCTCTCTCTCTCTCTCTCTCTCTCTCTCTCTCTCTCTCTCTCTCTCTCTCTCTCTCTCTCTCTCTCTCTCTCCTCTCTCTCTCTCTCTCTCTCTCTCTCTCTCTCTCTCTCTCTCTCTCTCTCTCTCTCTCTCTCTCTCTCTCTCTCTCTCTCTCTCTCTCTCTCTCTCTCTCTCTCTCTCTCTCTCTCTCTCTCTCTCTCTCTCTCTCTCTCTCTCTCTCTCTCTCTCTCTCTCTCTCTCTCTCTCTCTCCTCTCTCTCTCTCCTCTCTCTCTCTCTCTCTCTCTCTCTCTCTCTCTCTCTCTCTCTCTCTCAACCTTAAACTTACATCAATTAATTAAGCTTTTTGATCCATTTATGCTGACTTTGCATATGAGATATTCCAATACTTATGTCAAATTTTTAATTTAGTGCCCACTTTTTAACATCTTGCGAAAAAGCTCATTTAGATTTCACACCTACTTAGAAAAATCCATATCAACGTACCCATAAATTAATGTGATGGGTTTATAGATAGAGTTCGTCATACAACTCTCATAATTAAATGTGATATGCTTATAGATTGTATTTCTTGCTGTTACTATCGCCTTTGTTAATCTTTCATTTGCAACACACGATTCAATTTCACGGTTGAATACTAGACGTTATATGAGAAAAATATCTTACTAAATTATTAATATCTACAAGCACTTGAAACATTGCCGGTTTAACAAAATCAAGAATGTCTTATTAGAGAGGGTTGTGAAAATTTTAACATTTACAAATTGTGCGCAAATGTTTTGGTCTAATCAGGTTTTTTAAAGTTGTGTATAAATATATATACCCATGGAGAATTCACAGTCCCTACAAGCCTCTAATTTCATTCTTTTAAGTTTTATAGTTTCCTTTTAATATATGAAAAATTAAATTTATAGTAAAAAATAACTACAAAATAAATTCAACAATTTTTAATATACAGTTACAGCCATAACAATCATGGATGTCTATCGGTCCTTATCTAACAACCAAATATTTTGAAACCTTGAATCAGAATTAATAAATAGAAACCGAGACAAGAGGTTGAAAAGAAAAAATCAAAGAGACAAGAATAAATGTTAAACCCGGCCGGTATGGTTTGGAACCTAGTCGGTATGGTAAGTACAATACATGTATTATAGTTACGAGATGTTGGTGGGTGTCACAGTACATTCTTTGGTGTTGTGTGCTCTTTCACCCTCATAATATTCCAACTTTATTTATTAATCATAATATATAGAGAATTTGACGTTATATTATATATTCAACAAATGAAAATATAAAGATATGGACCCCTTTCATGAACAATGTACATCACATCTCTCTCTCTCTACGACTGTTGTTGGTTAATGAGACAACTACAACACCTTCATGCCACATCTCATTCTTCCCCAATCTTCGGTCTTGTCCATTGCATTTGAACCCACCCATGGTACAATTTGCCAATTCCTTAGGCCCCATCTCTTTTTTTCTCTTCTTTAAATTTATTCCTATAGAAGGGAAAACAATTGGCATAGAGTGGCCGATTCTACGCGAAATAAATGATATAACATGGATTTCTATTCTTTTAAATGTTAATCTTGATATATATATATATATCCATTGAGAACTCTCCATTGTTATCAGTTATCAAAGTTTTGGTTTAAAGTTTTTTCATAACAAAACTAGCACTAGTGAACTAAAATTTACAAATATATGGGGTGGACATTCACGTTTACTGTTTTCGTAACAACCTTTTCCAGTTTCTCTATTTTGTAAAAAGGTTAACTATATAAAAATTGTATGTAATTTGGTTTGATTCAGTTACTTTTTCTTTTCGATTTATAGTTTTGTAAAACTAAAACCATATAAAAACTCTATGTAATTTCGGATTGGTATTAGTTTTGGTTTTTTCGATTTTTTTTTTGTAATTTTTGGTAGTTTTCAGTGATTTTTCAAAATCATTTTATTTTTGTTGCTATAGCTGTATAACATATACATAGACACGTTTATCCTGGTTAATCAATTAACATAAACATATTTATTCTTTAATTACTAATGATCAATTAACACCTGGATTAACTTTTATCCGATCCCTTGAATTTAAAAAGTTTAAAAATGCATATAGATTTGATTTGCTTGAAACTATGAAATACATGTGTTTTAGAGTTCACATATATTTGTGATATCTAACTGGATCAACAACAAAAATAGATACAAGTGGACCTGATACGTAAATACTCTATATTTCACGAATACATGAAACTAGAGTTAAGATAAAGAACAAATTAAACTAAAGCAATCAAATAACAAAAATTCCTAGTGAGATTCTTAATAGAGAAAATGCATGCTCGACCTTCCCTGTAAACAAGCTTAACAATCAAAAGAGGAAAACAATAGTGATAACAAACCGGTCAAGAAAACAAACTTATAGCAATGGAAGAAATCGTGATAAATTCGTTGCAAAAATATTTTACCACGAATTTCAAATCGTTGCTAATTGCTCGACGTTAAATATAATTCATCGCAAATTAGCAATGAATTTGCAGTGATTTTTTTTAAAACAATTTTAATATAGCGACGGATTAGCAATGAATAAACAACAAATTTTTAAAATAAATATAATTTTAAAATAATTAAGTTAGTGTATTCTCACTGGTGGTATGCTCCCGTGATGGAACTCCGCCGGCGATGGTGCTCTGGCGGCAGCGTGCTTCAGTGGTGGAGTACTTCGGCAGTCAACAAGTTGACTGGTTAACTTGTTGTTCAATGGTTACGAATTTATTTAATATATGTTCTACTAGTTATTTTGTCAAATTTTCGATGTGAGACTTTTGCATTTATAATTTAGCAATAAGTTAGCGACGGAATTGTGAGTAATCATTGCTAATTAAAAACAAACAAAAAGAATTTCCGACGAAGTTTTGAGGAATCGTCGCTAATCGAGAAGACAATTTTTTATTGTTTCGATAAGATTTCGACTGTTTTGTGATTTCAAATCTTGCTCGTTCCTCTTGAGATCGAACCGGCTCAACCGATTCACAGAGCATCACATCAATATACGTTAGCACTATGTAGATCATCCTGAACCGATATATAATTACTAGCTAGTGATCATTTTTTTTTCACAATGAAGTATGACAACTTTTTCAGTGAAATTATTTACTAAGCACAAATATCTTACTTCCGAAATGGCATCACTAGAAAAATATTTTTGATTTAAGTGTATATATTCATTTTTACTCACCCGGCTTAGCCGTGCAACTTCATTATATGTGATAGGAGTATATATATATATATATATATAGCTTCTTAGCTATAACTTTACAAAATCTAAAAGGGGATAATAATGTCAACCTTTTTCTTGTTTCCTTCTTTTTGAGATTGGAAGGGAATGAAATAATTTAATTCACAACTCTAGAAATTTTGCTATTTGCATATCATAAAGTGGTGGGTCCAAAATAACCCTAAGATTATATTTCAAAATACGTAAAGCTTAAAAGTATATTTTGGGTGTTTCTTTAAACAAAAATATGGAAGATTTTAGTTTTCGCTTTATTCTCCAACTAGAATGGCCACTTGAGAATTGAGAGGGATATTTTTGCACGGTGAAAGTGAAGGGAAAGAGAGAGAGAACAAAAAAAAGTGTGAAAAAGCATATTATATATCATTGTTAATGAGACAATGATGAATAAATCATGTTGGGCTATTCCCATGTAAATACCAAAAACCAATTAATGCCCAAATTGAAAGAAAAACAGGGTTGAAAAGCTTGATGCTTAAGACAATAATTTTTTATTTTCTATTTTTTAGATAAGATTTGATGCAACTAACGAAGCATTAAAATAAAATTCTCTTTCTTCTCTCTAAGCAAACAAAACTGTTTGTTGCAGCTCCGTTAGCACCGGAGCTATGCCTATATCTTTAACTTTTCTGTTCTCTTTCTTTTTGTCGCCAGTTTGCTTGGCTAGAGGGAGATTTCAGATCTGATTTTCTTAGATCTAGTTTTCTAGATCTAAAATTTTAGATCGGGCTTTGTTTTCTCCCTTTTAGCTAGTTATGTTTTCCTTCGTCTTAGTGGTTTTGAACAGTTTTGGAGAGGTTGCAGTGTCGATGTCTTTATCAGGGTTTCAGTTTTGGTGGTTCGTATAACCGCTTCGTCGGTTTGCGGTGGTTTGAAGCATTTTCTTGGTACGCAGTATCCACTTCAAATCATAAGGTTCAGGTGGGTTTAAGCTGGTTCCGGTTCTGTTTTGGTGGGATTTGATTATGGGTCGGAGAGTTGAGGTAGTAGAATCGTTAGAGCCATATGAATTGATCTTTAAGATCTCTTGACGGTGCGGCATAGCTGTTCTCGCTAGGGTTCTGCTTATCTGTCTTCAACTCTAGTCCTAGGTTTGTCCTCCTATGGTTCGGTGGTGATTGGTTGGTTCTTAGTCTTTCGATCTGGGTCGTTGCTGCGGTTTCGGTGGAGTCTCTCAAGCCTTAAATTATAGGATTGGTTTTGCCTCCTTTCTCTCTTGTCGCGTCTGATAAACTTCTTTGCTGCCATCCCCTCCAAGTTTGCAGGTAAAGGAGTCTGGTACTTTGAGCTTTGCGTCTGTCCTGTTACGGTTAAGTCTCTTAATGGGTAGCCGAGTTCTGTCTTGAATTTTTGATGTAGAAGAGACTGATTTCGGGGCAATACCTCGCCCTACATTAAAAGCTAGAGTCTCTCATTCCTTGGGTCTTCTTCAAGTTATCAAGTAGATTGCGTTCGCTCGGATTTTCTTCGGAAAGTCGCCTCGGAGTCTAGCGGGTTTGATGTTATGGCTCTAATTGCTCAGGTCTCCTTTACGATGATAGTTTGGCTTGTATCCCTTGTTGTTAATTTAAGTGTTGTTGTTTGTGTATATTTTTGTTTTTGAGAGTCTAATTCTTTAGTATTTTACTTGGTTTAAGCTTTTGGTTCTAGAAATTTTTTTGAGCCTGCTGGTTTTATTTCGAATGATTAGTCCTTTGCCGGTTCTGTATTTTGCAAAGCTTATCAAAATGAATAAATCAAAAATTTAGATTAAAAAAAAAGACAATAATTTTTTATCGTCATGTTTTTCATCAAACTAGTCTAATCGTTAATACTCTGAAATAAAATATATAGGATGTGAAACCAACATTCTTTGCATTTTTTTAATTATTATTTTTTACACTAGATTGTTTGTAAGAATTTATACCACAATCAGATAGTAGACTCAATCATATCTATTTTATTATTATTTACACTATATTGAGTACATATGGTTTTAAATACAATAAATAAAAGTTCTAGGATTTCAAAATTTGATTATGTTCAAAAGCTAAGAAAATAATCAATACTAAAAAATAGTATGTCATTATTATATTATGTTTACTAAAATTTGAGATAACACACAAGAAAACACTTTTGCAAGACGCTCCAATGGGGTCGATTATTCTTTTACATTCCTTAATCAATATCCCTTTCCCTCTCTCATTAGGAAAAATATGCAAATGATTTTTTTGTTGCTCTAATGTGTAGGACAATATTTCCATAATGGTAACAGAATGCAAGAAACATGTGGGTCCATTACAAAAAGTTAAATTAATATTCAACATACATATAGACAGAGGACGACAGCTGGTTTATTAGGCAGCTATGAATTTTGCTTTTGCCCTACTTGAATAATTTTCACTAAACACGCACTCATTTAACCTTTTTCTCAATTTTTAATAACCAGAGATCATTTTGGAATCGAAATTCGTATTGAATTTAAGATCTGCAACTACCAAATAAATAACACAGTAGTTTATTGCATTAAAAAAACAAATTCCTTAAAATACCATTAAAACATGTTTTTTTAAATATATTATCACTGAGTTTTTTTCTTTCAAAAATACCACTAAAATTTTTGTTTTTTCAAAAATACCACAAACACTAAAAATAATTTTTAAAGGTTTATAATTTAAATTTTTGGCTTTAAGTTTAGTATTTTAGATTTAAGATTTAGGTTTTAGGGTTTAGTTTTGAGGGTTTAGGATTTAGTTTTGAAGGTTTAAAGTTTAGTTTTAATTTTGTGGTATTTTTAGAAAAAGAAAACTTTTAGTGGTATTTAAAAAAAAAAAAACTAGTGATGATATATTTGGAATAAAAACTTATTTTATGGTATTTTTGAGATTGCCAAAAAAAAAAACTAATGTCTAATTTCTACATAACCATATTTATTTGATTATGCGTTAATATGTATAAAATCTAAGCATGGGCTATTGGTAGATTAATTCTTAAAAAAAAAAAAAAATTAGATTGTATTGATATTGATTTTCTTGTCTTATATATTTATTAAAAAAGTTAGCCAAAACATATAGTTTATTGATTTATGCTAATGCCGTCATTGTATCACTATCCATATTTAAATTCGTATAATGCATGTTATTGACAAACATAAACAAAATTAATAATACAAAAATTTTAATGATTTTGATTTAATCGGTTCAAGTTGGTTCAAATTTAGCTTAAATCGAATTAAATGTTGATCTCTAATTATGAGTGGTACTGTAATGATTTAGTGATACTGCTTTGTCGAATTTTGAAGTCACGGGCCGGTTGTCGATAAAATCACAAATAACGGCCCCATTTTAAGACAAAACAAATTGGTTTGGTGCGAATATTCTTTGTTTTGGCAACAAAATTCTTATCTTCTACGAAGAAACCTATTTGTTTTTGGTTTAAACAAACAAAGAAACCTTTTTTAAAGGTAAAATCTTACATATCTGTATAATACTTAATTAAGGAAAGTTGCAAATTAAAATAGAAAAAGATGGTGTAAGATTTAAAACAAGATGCAGGTTTATTATATACAAACGTAACGAAATAAAAATAAATATATAAAATAGAATGTGTGACAAAGAGATATGAACGTCAACGGATTGGTAGAATCAACGGAGACTTTCATTCTCCGATATATTCCAAAAAGGTGTAAATTATTAATTTAGACAATATGGAACCTCACGTTCTGTTGGATCCATTTAATGCGTGCAGTGATAATTTATTTAATTTAAAAAAAAAAAATAATCAAGTAAAAAAAAAAAAAACAGCATTAACTATTGTTTAATTACTTGTCATATTGGATCTCACTCACCGACGTACGTTCGTGTCTATGCATTATATTTATCACACGTTTATAGATTCATCTACTGTGCAATTTATCCGGATTTAGTAATTATGCTTTTTCTTAATAAAAAACGAGAATACATTCTTGTTTTTTACTTTATTCTTTACAAGCGCATTCACATATTTCTCTAATACGACAGTAGAATGACAATGTAATTACATTTATCTATTCAACAATAGAATGACAATGTAATTTCGTTGGTTTTGTCGCTAAGATTCGAATCAGAAGAGAAAAAAGTTAAGTGAAAAAAAATCCGAAAAATGACTATGATTTGTTTTTTTCTATGTGTACAATGTAATTAAACAGTTGAGCAAACATTAGAAAATATCGATAATTCGAATGCCATCCGATTTACAAATCACATTTTTATAATCTATTCTTTCAACAATTGTTATAAAGCTGAATGCTAATAATGGAATTTTATTATATTTTTAAATCCCAATCTACTGACAATAGTCAAAACCATTAAATTAATGCGAAATGCACGTAGCAAAAAGCATATGGAAAAAGATGTAAACTTATAAAGACATACATGCAATATGATGGACCTACATTAATTCTATCTCTAAAATTAGCAACTAATGAATGGAAGACACGTGGGTATAAATTTGGTAGGAAAATAATAGAGATCCTGCTATTAAAAAAAATAGATTTTTTCTAAAGAAGAAAGCTAGACTAAGCCATTTTCCTCAATTTTTATATGACCATTCATTGTGGCCTAGTTCCATATATAATACAAAAATTTGGCATATATATACCCTTTTATACAAGGAATTTCATTTTAACTTCTTCTTAGACATGTGGTCTACTCTACTTTTGTTTTCTTGCACGTAGTCGTAGGAAACTAAGGATGCGATTGGTAAACGTTAGAATAATTTAGAGTAATTAAGAGGGAAGTAATTGAGAGGGAAAGAAAAATGATAATTAGAGTAAAAGAGATGAATAGAAAGAATTTTGTTTTTCAATGTGAATGGTAGAAAACGAAAGTAATTGAGAGTAATTAAAAAGGATTGAGAAAAATATATATTTTTAAAATATAATAAATTATGTACTGCATTAAAAAATAAAGTGTACAATTATTGTTAAACTGCAACACTTATATATATATATATATATATATATGTATTTAATGGTGATTATAATTATACGTATATATGCAATTCTCATACATGTATTAGTTTTAGATGAATATTTTGTGGAATTTGGAAAAAATGATTATTTTCTTTCGACAAATTTTTAAAGAAGGAAATGTGTTGTGGAGTAGAAGTATTGGTTATAGTATTTATAACCAAAATTTAATATTAAAAAAAACCAGTTCAAAAGTATATTTATGCAATCTCCCTCTATCTTCAGCGTTATTCGAAGTAGTTTTATCATTTTGCATTTTTTCTTTTTTCCACCTGATTGGTACAAAAATATTCCACCAATTTTTGTTACTCTAACTGCAGCAAACATTCACATCCTAATTGTATTTTGTTTATATCGTCTAGTAAACTAATATATTCATCATAAAAATGTTAACTTTTTATGGATAATAATATCATTCAATACATATACATAATCATTCTTGAATGGACACTCAAATCTATGATATTCGTCTAAACTTTGAAATTTATTTTGTTCATTTACCTTAAAATCTTTTATGGGTATTCGTAGTGTATTAATCACCCTCTCTAATTTCTTAGTTAACATAAATGGATCCATATAGAGTATCTTAAAGGAATTGATAGACTGCGACAAAGTGATCTTTTATCACTAACCTTGTTTGTTGCCGATATGATTATGTTGTCTTTGATGTTGAACAAGATTTCTTCATAAAGATGATTTGGATATTACAAACACTGCAATCATATTGGATTACTAGTCTTCCTCGATGGTTTTCCCTCATCTCTCCAAAACGTGTTAGATGTTTTGAACCAGTTTAACAACGTCTCAGGTTTTGTTATCAACATTGAGAAGACAAGATCCTAGCTTGAAGTAAGGCCCTTTGTAGCTCATACTCTTATTCTAATCTCTAATCAAGAATACAAGACATCCTAATTAATTGATGACATATATTTAACTCCTACAACGCTTAAAATGTCTATAACGCAATCAAACCCTTTGCCATCTTGGTCTATAACGCAGGAAAAATACTACTAAACTTTTTAAAGATATTGATCTCATAAGAATGAACAATGCTTCATCCTACTAGACCGACTCTTGCTTCAAATATGTTACCTCTAATACAGTCATGATCGTCCATGAAGAGCTGTTTGGAATATTATTTCTTTCACCACCACTAGTGAAGCGTTTCTAAGAGTCGGTTCTATTTGTTTCTTGAATAATTTTGTAAAATTCTAAAGTTTTTTATCGTTAAAATGTACTTTCTTAGAAAACCTTTTACAAAAATAAATAACTATATATATATATATATATATATATATATATATTGACAACTTGTTTAACCAAAGACTTAAAAACATTTTTTTCTTAACATACCTTTACTGCACCAATCATATTTATATTATAGTATCCGCACTGTTTTAACTGTCGTAGGCTCATAGCCATTCAAAACATTTTTTTCCGTAAGAAAAAACATTTATTTTTATCCGCTGCCTAAATTGAATCATTTTTGGATTTTTCTACACATTGAGATTTTTATAAAGCAAAGAATAAAACATACGAGCAAAAGGAAAGCTTATGTCCTTCAAGAACTTAATGAGGCACAGAATCCCATACAACGTTAATAACTAAGCCAAAAATCAAGCTTCGTTGCTCTCTAGTTTCAATGTTCCTTTAATTAATTAAACAGAAAAAGGGTTTAGTTCCCAATATATAAATTAATGGATCAGTTAATTAATGATAATCCTTTGGGTAAGCCTAGAGGTTTTAAAGAAACCAATATTTAAAAGTAGTATAAATGTAGCTCGTTAAGGGACAAAATAAAAAAATAGCTCGTTCACAAATGAATTCGATTCTCTATAAACTAATTTTTTTAAAAAAAATAGTGTAGCTAGCCTGGTTTCTAGATTCTTAATATATATTTTTTCTTTTTGAAATGTGAAATAATTTTTTTTAACAAAAAAAAGAAAGAAATTTTTTGCTTTTTTTTTTGTTGAAATGTGAAATTTTATTATCTTATTTAGCTTACAGCAAACCGTCTAAAAACTGCAAGCATACTGTACAAGCTTTATTTTTCATATTTACGTTTATATTCAATTATAAGAAAAATAGTATAATCAGCGCAGGAAATCTCATTCATTTTGATTATGGTGAATTTTTCAATTTTATTATTATTTTTATGTCATGCATTTATGATCTGTCGAGATGGTCAACATAAACAAAGGATTATGTTATATTGATGGTCATGTGAGGAGAGAATAGTTAATTCTTTCTTAGAAGACAATTCAAAGAAATATATAAAACAAAATTATTAAATTTAGAAGGAATATTTGGGAGAATGAAAAGGGAATTAGAAGCAAATCTTTAGGTTCTTTAGGGGTTTACTTGTTTTGTTTACTCAAGGAAACAAACAAAATATACTTTGTGGCTGAATATTTTTTTTTTTGTTGACATCAGTGGCTGAACCATTTCTGAAGTCTATATGTATATTTTCAATTAATTATACATACAAGCGCAATGTGTATCAGTGTATCATGGATGTATATAGGCATTTGAAGAGAAAGGTACTTTGTAAGACAATACTTTTTTCCTACCTTTGTAAGGCAAAACACAAAGTATATTATTCCAAATCAAAAGTGGGAGAAAACAACAAAATTTCTTATAAATTTTTTTAATCGAATATTTAGTAAAAGATTACTAAAATCTATAACTTTGAGTTATTTTAATTGACATATCATGATTTTTAAATTTTATTCTTAGAATTTAAATATCAAATAAAATAGTCGCAAACTCGATAAAATTTAGTAAAATTATATATGAGACGGAGAAATAAATAAAAACGCTGAGAAGAACGTGGATGTAAATATACCATATGTATAAAATGATATAAACAAGAGAATGCATAAAAAATTAATATAAACAAGTCGAAGATACGGAAAGAAAAACATATAAGTAACACAATGGTTCATAATATATATGAGTTAAAAAAGTGTTTAAAGTGGCAGATCACGTTGATTTAACTCTAATTAATCGACTTCACAAATCAGTCAAACAAGTAACCGGCCAGTTGATTTTATAGTCTACATATCTCTATGAACTAAATGTCTATACGAGCTATATTTCTTTCTTTTTTGGTAAAGTATATACGAGCCATTAATAAAGAATAAACTCAATAACGTACTGATATTTAATGTACATTTATCTCATTAGGTATAGTTGAACAATCTACGGTCTGAGACTTGAATTTGTTTGATACCAAAATCGTATAAGAAATTAAAATAAAATAAAAAATATAAAAGATGTGAAGAGAGAGTGAAGTGAGAAGCGAAGAGAGTGGGGGAGAAAATAAAAAAGGAGTCAGTGAGGAGACAGTCTCTTTCTCTCTCTCACATATGTATCCCGTCGTCTCCGGGGTACCAAAATCAAAGCACTCTATTTTATTTTATTTATTTTTTATAATAAAGTTTTTATTTTATATGTTTTGTGTTTGTTTTCTTCTTCTTGTTTTTTATTTATTTATTTTAACTTTGGCTTTTGCTTTGACTATAGATTAGATAGGACAGAAGAGAGCGACCATTTATTCTCTCTCCTCTTGTACCCTTCTGCAACATTTTTAATTAATATTCTTCATGATTCATCTATGATCATAATAGTAATTTCTATATACTTTTTGGTTTTACAAGTGTTTCTAGACTAATTTTTTGTAATAAATATCGTTTTATGATTTGAATACGATTTGAGTAGAAAATATTTAGTTTATTTATATTTAAATTAACAAAAAATATAAAATAAAAAATAAATTCAAAAACCAATCTAATTTTAAGGTCATAAGTGACAAAACGATATTTATATTAAAACGGATAAAATATCAACATTATTTTTTTTTTATCCAAAATTTTAGGTTTAGTTTTTATTGAAAATATATTTTAACCATTAATTAGTTATAAATTTTTAAGATCACAATTTTTTATGCATGAAAATGTTTGATTATAAATTGAAAATTACATTTAAAATTTCTATCTATCAAATCAATAGAAAATGAAATTTAGCTGTTATTAGTATTTTAATTATGTTAGCTATAAAAAATCAAAGTCGCAATAGTCAATAACAAAACCAATTAATAATGGTCTAATAGTCAAAAATTTATCATGATATTGGAAAATAAAAGTTCGAGTTCTTTTAATACATGCGATTCTAATCATAATTTGCTAACATAGATATTTTGAATGGTAAAAATACCTGACATTCTATAAGATTCGAAATTTAATTTAGAATTCGTCTTAGACCACGACTATATAAAAAAAAATCAATAATAAAACCCATAATTTAATTAAATTAATGACTTATTAATAATTACTTCAAAGAAATAAATTAATAATTTAATTTCGATTTTGTCTTTGGATCCCATATATAAATAAAGTCAATAACAAAACCAATAAATTAAATTAATGACAAATCAATTAATATTAGCCGTAAAACATTATATATAATTTTTTGTTGTGTCAATAATTACATGGGTTTACTTTGTGAAAAATGGAAAAGGACAAATTATTATCATTCCAAAATTAATAAATAAAAGCTTACAATATTTGGAAGATTACCGAATTACAATTTCGCCCTTTCTCAACTATCGTTTTCCAAGATATACTCTCGAGGAACAACATCTCATACATACACACATACATACATGTACATACACGCTCATCTCTCTCTCTCTTACCTGTTTAAATTTTCCTGGATTTAGTTTTATTCCTTTTTTCTCTTTTGCCTTTGCTTCACAACACACATACCCTCTCTCTCTCTCTATCTTCTCCTTCTTTCTCTCTCTCTCTCTCTCTCTGCGTTTTACTTTGAGCATGTTTGTTTCTTCAAGAAGATCATTACTCAACTTCTCTCTCTCTTCTCCTTCCTCTTCCTCTTCAAAGCTCCTCTTTAACTTCATCCCTCTCACTTTCTCTTTTCTTTTTGAGATATAGAGAGAGAAAGAGAGAAAAAATCAAATCTTTCAGACACCCTTTTGACTTCTTTGCCTAAAGAATCCCTCTTTTTTTTTTTTTTTTTTTTTTCTCTCTTAGAGAAAATCATTTTAAATTCTGAAGCAAAACCCTCAAGAGAAAAAAAACAAAAGAAAAGTCATCACACATCATCATCATAATCATCATCACATCATCATCATCATCATCACCATCATCATCAGCAATAGCAGGAGAGGTTTCTTTAAGGTTTGATTATAATTATGTCCATGGAAGGAGTTTTTCTAGAGAAACCAAAATCAAACACAACTACTACTCTCCCTGATCTATCTCTCCACATCAGTCTCCCAGATATTCATCACCATCATCATCACAATGAATCTTCCATTAAAGAAGCTTCTCGAAGATCATCCCAACCCGACAACAACAACAATCTCATCAACAGATCATCAAACTTCGAACTCTCCTTATCTCATCATAACCACCCAAGTTCTAATCCAAACACAAGAATCTTCCATTGCCCTGATCGAAGAAACATTAATCTTCCTCATCAGCAGCATTACAACAACCCCATCATCAATGGTGGAAGGGTCGATGAATCTGAGATTAGTAATCTCCACCGTCCGATTAGAGGCATCCCGGTCTATCACAACCGTTCATTCCCATTCCACCAACAAACCTCTCCTTCTTTGCCTTCTCTTGGAGGAGGAGACTTGGATCAAATCGCAATCCTAAACTCTTCCGGCTATAACAACGCTTACCGATCATTACAAACTTCCCCGAGGCTTAAAGGTGTTCCTTTGCATCATCATCATAATCACTATGGAGTCGTTGGATCTTCAGATTCTTCATCTCCTCATCATCATCATAACCATCATCATCATCATGGGATGATCAGATCAAGATTCTTGCCTAAGATGCCGACAAAGCGGAGCATGAGAGCTCCGAGGATGCGTTGGACGAGTAGCCTCCACGCGCGGTTCGTCCACGCGGTTGAGCTTCTAGGCGGCCATGAAAGTATACATTTATTTCATAATCCCATTCTAAAGATCTTTCCTTTTTTTTTCAATTTCTTCTCAGATTTTGAATCTTTTCTTGTTGTTATGATTCTAGGAGCAACTCCAAAGTCGGTTCTTGAGCTCATGGATGTAAAAGACTTAACCTTAGCTCATGTGAAGAGCCATTTGCAGGTAAAATCTACACTCTACGTGAAAGTAAATTAAACCACTAAAAGTGTTTTTGTGTTTATACGCATGAAAGAATCAAAATTTGTGTGTTAATTTTGGTTTGTCCCTCATCTTCTTATTTATTGGTTCCTTTCCCCTCTCATGAATTTAATTAAGTTAGTTCTTTAACTATCAAGATTATCCAATTAGGGATATTTCATAGTTTTCATCACCATCATACTTCTCTCTCTCTCTCTTCTCATTTGCGTTTGCACAAAAACAGCTGACTCAAGATTTTCGAGTACATATATATCATCAGAGCAATGAATAGTGTTAAGTCTTTAAAGCTTGTGATCCAATTCTAATGTCTTGTTTTTCTTTTCTTGTTTTGTCTTTGCTTTAATTCTGGGCATTTCTTTGAAGAGATGGCACAATTGCCAAGAAAATTGAAGCAGTTGAATGAATTTAAAGAGAGAAAGGAGAGAGAGAGAGTAGTTATAGCTTTAAGAGACTGAAACCTTTCAGAGAATTATTAAACAATTGAAAAATTGAGATGATAGAATTTTATTTTGAGTATAGTTTTTTTTTTTTTTAATTAGGAAGAGGGGACAAAAGTAGTCATCATTACTCAATGATAATAATACAATCTTTCAATTACTCAACCTTCTTTCAGACATCAACCTCGTGGTCTTAAAATTATAAATAAATAATTAAATATACAACACTAGTTCCAAGACAAACCCAGAAAACCACACATATGTATAGTATATAATTTATTTAATTATATAAAAGTTCATATGTGTCTGCATATATGTCTCCAGTTTTGTCATCTGTATCATTGATACAAAATAATTTATTTCGTTTATCAGGATCTTTTGTCCCTTTTTTTTGGTTTTTCTGAATCCTTAATCGGATATATGGTTTTTTTTTTAGTTTAAGAGCTCTCATGACGTTTATATTTTTATTTGCAGATGTATCGAACTGTTAAGACCACTAACAAGCCTGCTGCTTCATCAGGTACATATTATTCCAAACAATTCGACCCGACTTTACATCTAATATAATACACACCAGATGTGCATATGCATCATGTTATGCATATTCACATTTCTTTAGTATAGCTTTTTCTCAGCTTTATATATGCTAAAGAGATGGCACTGGTTTATATATAACATAAAGCCTAGGATTCGCCAACAAAAATTTAATTAGAATTTGAGGTCCAATATAATTGTTATAATAAATTTATTGATTATAATACTTGTAAGCAATTTGTTTTCAATTACAATCTGAATATGTGATTCGATATTTTTCTATATGTAGTAATATTTTAACGCAAAACTATTTCTATTGTTTTTTACTATTCGATTCTACTATTTAATTCCACTATTTCTACTGTTCACTTTACCCCAAAACAATTAAAAAAACATACCCTAAAATATTGGTCAAGCTCAAGGCTTTATCTCTTCTTTGATTGAAACCCTAAAGTTGAGTGGTCAAGGTTCAAAGCAAAACCAAACAAACATTCATCCCCAAATATTTGATATTCTCTTAAAAAAAACCAAAAACAGACCTATTAAAAGATTACATTAAAAACTAGTAAATCATATCCAAATAATGTTCATAAACTAATTAAAGAAATAGAAAAATATCACTTCTTTATATTCATATGGATTTTGTTTTACACAAAAAGTTATTCATTTTTTCGGTTTATTATTATTTGGCACAATTTCCGAGTTTTCAAAATTAATGTTTGGGGGCATATATTAGGTCGTAGTCAAGCCAAAAGCTGAAAAACATTAAAAGAAAAACAATTTCTTCACAGCATTGTCTTTTACTCTTTTTCCAAAAGCTTACAATAATTGTTTAAATTTTGAACAAGAACCCTTATAGGGTAAAATAATAGAGACGAAACTTGATATAAAGTCAAAATTGATTTTCAGATGGGTCAGGAGAAGAAGAAATGGGCATAAATGGAAACGAAGTTCATCATCAATCATCGACAGATCAAAGGGCACAATCCGATGATACTTCTCTTCATCAAGAAATTGACTTTCCTTCCACACAACCTCGTTGGAGTAACTCTTCACGGTACGTTTACGTATTTATATAAACATGAATTTATTTTTCCTCAGTTTAAGTGTGAATGACAAAATTTTGATATAGTGTTTAGGGTTCTCTCACCTAATTTCTTCTACTTCCTACCAAGTTCATATAACCATTATTTGGTTTATCCCATATATATCTATTTTCATTTAGAAAAAATAGTCTTTGGGGTGATATTTTCCGTTTGTTTTCATTCAATTTAAGTGAACCAATTAAAGTAGTGGGTGTGGTTACAATGACATGGAATATTTGTTTAGGATTTAGGGTTTTCGGCTGATGATTTGGTTACATGCACCGAGTTTTTTTAAATATTATTTGGTTTAGGTCCTTAAGTTCCATATAGAATAAAAAGAGTTGTTTTCATATGTAGATTGTGGGATCATATAGTAACATGCCAAAAAAAAACGCAACTTGTGACTAAAAAATTAATTCGTTTGACTTTTTTTTTTTGAAAAATCGAGTCAAGTGATTTACCTTTTTTTTGTTTTTTTGGTTTTTGGAATTGACAAAATCAAATATATATTATCAATTGTTACTGATTTAGTTAGCAGAATTTTATCTTTCAACCAGCAAAAATTGATGGGCGAAATTTTGTTTGAGCGACTTCTTTTATTATTTCGAATATATAGTTTACAGAAAAAATTCCATGAATAAAGAAATGTTTACTTAATTTGTTTTTCTTTTCTTTTCTTAAATCATGTAATAGAGAGACATGGCCATTAAGTAATAACTGCTCAAGTGACATAGAAACGATGAGAACTTCAACAACATCAATGATCTCTCACCATCAAAGATCCAGCCTTCAAGATCAGGTTCTTATAATTCTTGTGTATCCATATATATATAGTTTTATTTGAAATCTAATTAAAAGTAAATTCGCAGGAGCAAAGGTCAAACGATCAAGCAAAGAGGTGTGGAGATGTTAGTTGTAACAATCCAAGTTTGGAATTCACATTAGGCAGACCAGATTGGCACGATAAATGATGACTTTCTTGCTCGTATTTGGTTATGAATATATATTGCTTTCTCTATATATAAGTATAATATATTATATATACTCAGAACATGTACGCAGTTGTCGTTGTGACGATGAAATCTCTTAGCGTAAAAGAAGATGAACACGTAGAGAGGCAAGCTGGTCAAGAGTGTGTGAGTTTTTGCAGAGAGAGAATCGCTACAAAAAGGAAGAAAATGTGGAGGTTCTTCTTCTCAAGTTCCATTGATGATTTGATTATAAAAGTGGATGATCAATGTATGTTTTTCTTTTTTTGGGTTTTTAGCTTTTTGAGGTTGATTTGGTCTGATCATAAGTTATATATAATTGGAAGATCATCAACATTTGGTGAAAGTTTGGATTTTTGTTTTTGAAAGCCTCTTGGTGGGCTAGAGGGTTTTTAAGTATCTTTGGGTTTTTGCAGTTGAAATGTAGAGAGAGAGAGAGAGAGAGATCCGAGTTGAGATTTCATATGTATACTGATCATTCTTAAGTACATAAAACACATGTATGCATACACAGATATTCAAAACCCGAATCAAAACGCAGACACATTGATCACAAAATGTTCAAGATGGGTTTTTCTTCTGGTTCTCTGCTTCTTCACAACAAACTCAGTAGATTGACATTTATATCAAGCTGCCATTAACAACAAACTTAACCAAAACTCAACTCGGGTTTGTCTACAAAAAACTCGGTAGAGACTGAAAAAAGGCGTAAAGACGAATCAATTTTTCCTTGCTCAGTTGGTTGATTCGATGTTTACCTCCCGATCTTGTTGTTGATGACGACTGAAAGTATTACCTGAAAGGGCTAATCCCATCACTGAAACCGATTGTTTCGCCAAGCGAAAGCTTCCTCTTGTTCCCAACCACACAGTATAGAAAAACCCAATCCAACCTGATCAAATACCAAATTCGTTTCTCATTCTTAAGAAAAGGAAGCAACTTGGATTTCATTTCAGCTCAACAGAATCAAAGAAGAGTATATAAACCTGACGCAATTACGACGGAGACGACAGCTGAAATTGTAGCGGTAGAGACGACGAATGCAGCAACCGATAAAGCTCCGATGTAGATAGCAGTCAAGGAGAGAAAGAAGAGAGCCAAGAAGCCACCAGCGACAGCAAGTGAAATCAGAAGAGAAATTATGATTGCATTGGCTGTTGCAGCTACAAAGAAGAGCGTGAAGACAAGCAAAGCCATTGTTGTAAGTAGAACTATTGTTCCCATCTGCAACAAACAAGAAATTTTACTCAAATGGGTTTCAATAAAGTACCAAACTTTTTCATCAATGGTGAGAGTTACAGAACCAAGATGGTTTAGGGCACAAATCGAAGACATTTGGGGAAATTTTGAAATTGAAACTCAAATTAGGTTCGAAATCAAACCAATTTCAATATTTTTTCTCAAGAAAGAATCAAAATCAGCTTACAGTGATGACAAGCAGAGCACGAAGCGGGCTGCCTCCACGAGCCCAGAGGAGAATCTCGCGACCGGTTCTCTTAGAAGCTTCTCGAAGTTTCGGTCCGTTCTCGGCGACGGAGTTTCTTATCCGTTGAAGCAAAGAAGAAGAAGAGACATCGCCGGTTTTCGAATCGGGAAACAGAATGGAACCGATCGTGAGGCAGAGCAAGGAGTAGAGACTCTCCGAATCTTCCTCCTTTACCTCCACATAGTCCGTTTTCCGGCGACCATTCCTCGTCCCTCCGTTGACGATTTCTCCGACATCATCGCCATCTCCTTCGCCACCGACAGCGACGGCGTCGGCGTAGGTTTTCTTCTCCGTCGTCTCGTCGTGATCTTGGACCATTTTTTCAGGCTGTGACCAGTTGTTTCGATCGGATTTTAGGATTTGTGAGTAAAAAGGGAAAAACTTGGGATTTTAAGAGAGAATGGGGGACAAAAATATGGAACAGCTGTTTAGATTTTGATAGGAGAGATCGGCCATGTGTAGCACCACCGACGTGGCCTGCGACCTTTCCCCCCCAATAAACGGAGAAGATAGATATCAAGTTCGTGTAATCAACGCGCTACACATGCGAGTGGCTTAAAATTCTCTTTTTTGTTCATTGTGGTTTATCATTTGGGCTTGTAAGGCTTCAAGCCCATTTACTTTAAGAACTTTTCTCTTTCTTTTTTTTCCTTATAATTTTTTTTTTCCCGCCAGCTAAAACGTTTAAGAAATAATAGACCAACTTTTGTTTATGTAAAAATATCCCTAAATATAAAAGAAAATCTAAACTTTTAAAGTGGAAATAGTGAGGAAAAAAAGTATATATAAAAAAGAAACTAAGGTCGAATTGTTCCAAAGTAATTTACGCGTTTGCATTTCACGTTTTCAATTTTGTCCCTTTTTTAATACAATATTTTCGTATCAAAATAAACACAAATATCAAATACAAATGGAAATTTGCATTCGGTTTGTGTATGAATTTGTAAAAGTATGAGTGTATACTAATTAAAAGCGTAAAGACAAACGAAAAAAAACATTGAAAACTAAAACATTCACATATGAAATGAAAACGAAACACATTCATGTTGCTTTATTTTTCGAAAAGTCAAGTTCAAGAAAAAAAATATTTTTTTCTTTTTCTCTCGGATTCAATTTCAAGTGATTTGCCAATAGAACAAAATTACAACAAAAGGCGAATCAGATTAGATCAAATATATCACCTCTGTACATAAATTGATCGAGTGAGATGAAACAACAACAAAAAAATGAAAAACAATGTCAAAGATTGTTCAAGACAGGTCGGGATAGACAAAAGCTTTCAGTGTTGTGCATCAACAATGGTGTCTTTAGCAGAGGTTGTTTCAGAGACAGAAGGGAGTGTTGTTGGTGTTGCTTCCACAGAAGAAGAGACAAGCAGATTCCTGAGCTGTGTGGTAATGGTCTCTTGATGCAGAGAAGAAGAAGAAGAAGGAGATGGATTGTTGTTGTAAGTGAAAACTGGCATCGAGTGATCAAATTTACAGCTTGGACCAAACTTGCAGATCCCATACTGCGAATAGAACACACACAATGGTTCTCCCTGTTCGAAAAAAACAACAACAATTTACCAAACCAAATATGAAACTGAAATTCTTAAAACTGAGACCAAACCGGAAAAGAAGAAGTGAAATCGCCTAAGCGAACCAAACCAGATAGGAAAAAAACCAAGAGGCTTTTGTTAGCTTACCGGGCGTAAAGGGAGGCCAACGGGGCTTAAGACACAGTCGGGAGCAGGGGTTTCTCTGTCTCTAGGATGATGAAATTTGCAGACTGTTCCAAATTTGCAATCTCCTGTCTTCATGTAGAACTGGCATTCGGGTTGGCCTGGTCTTTCCGGAAACACATTCTCTCTTGGTAATGCATAGTACCCGAGTGGAACAGAGTTTCCTGAATGAAACCCGGACGAGAAGAGACCACCTTGAGATCCTGAAGACTCTTTTGCATCATTCTGATGTTGGTTTCTGTAGTTCTGATCACTTCCAGATGGAGAAAGCGAACCGAGCTGACCCTGAGAAAAAACAAGTTCCCGACCAAAATCAAAAATCAAATCGTAAAAAGTTCCATAATTTGATGAATAAAGCGGCAAAGGCTTACGCTGTAAGCATTCCATCCTTGAACTGATACAACACCACCTTGAGGTAGAATTAAAGAGGCGAAACTAGAAGGATCTTGCCAACGAGGAGGGTTTGCAACAAAAGATGCTCTCGGCCAAGAATAAGACTGTTGACCAGTCGGAGATTGAAGTGCAGAGTAAACCGGAGAGCCGCGAAGAGAAACCATCAAGTTGGTTGATTGACTCTGAGGATGGTTGAATTTACAAGATCCCCCAAATTTACATTGTCCAGTTCTCAAAAAGTAAGAGCAATCATCCTCGTTCTGCGAAACGGGAATCACGTGAAAGGAAACTCTTACAAAGTAGTGATGAGATTAGAGTGTTAAAAAAGGTAAGTACCGGACGTAGAGGATAGCCTAAGACATTAAGTGATACACTTCCAGCAATCCCAGCTTTGTTCCTTGGATGATGAAACTTGCAAGTCACTCCGAATTTGCAGGTTCCTGTCTTAAGATAAAACTGCGCAGACATCACAAAATATGTTTTGAGACAGAGAAAACTATCTTGTTCGTGCGGGTTTGGGGACAATGTGGTAACAAGAAGACATTGTGATAGAAAGAAGCATAATAACTCTGTTGATTTCAACATTCATCTAAATCATTCGCCGTCGAAACTTAGTTACCTCGCATTCAGGCTGACCAAATCTTTCAGGGTATTCTCCGTTAATCCTTGCTGTTGCTATAACCTAGAAATCGGACATGAGATTGATTAATTCATCAACTAGTAATCCAAAAGCTACAAACTTTGAGCAAACCAAGAAACAAAAAGCAAAATCCCAGGATAAGGCAGCAACAAATGGGTGTCGTCAAAATCCCTAATTGAGCATATATAAAACACAAAACGGAATCAGTACCAGTTTCCGATCACGAGGATGATTGAAACGACAAGTTGAGCCAAACCGACAAAGACCAGTCCGTATGTAATAAGAACAAGTAGGCTCTCCCGGTCTCTCCGGGTACGACCCATCACCAACCATTGTTTCATCTGACCCCAAATTCATTTGCCACATTGCATCTAAATCCAGAAAACCCAAAACAACACAAGTTTCTCAAGATCACCCAATCAATTTTAAGATTGAAATCAGAACATGAGAGAGGGGAAACAAAAAAAAAGGACTGTACTTTGGTTCAGCAACGGGGAAAGAGAAGTGTTTTCCCGAGAAATGGGAACTCTGGAATCAAAATCCATGGAGATGAAGAAGAAGAAGAAGAAGAAGAAGAAGAAGAAGAAGAATGGCTGCGTCGGTGATTATAAGCCATAAGAAACCATGATTGATTCTCACTCTAGAGATTTTCCGACGGGAAATCCCATCGTTTCTCCTCTCCCGAATCGTCTTCTTCCTCCGATTGTGGAGAGTTTTGAGGAAATGGCAATGGAGGAAGACATAGAGAGAATTGTCTAGAGAGAGAGAGAGAGAGTAGAGAGAGATAGGAAGAAAGTAAAGCGTTCTCCCCTCCCCTCCACACAATCATAAACAAAACAAAAAACTATAGAGATTCGAATAACAGAACGGAAACAAAAAATATTGGCTACTTGAAAAGACTAGATTACCCTTGACACTAAATGAAAAAATCAAAATACCCTTTTATCTACCGTTAAAACCTCTTCGCGAACCATGCCTGATGACTGAACGGATAAATTGTAGTCTTGTGCAAATAACACGGCCAGAAAAACTTCCGAAAGGACGAAAAGGGGTTTCTCTCCCGAAAACTCTCCGACGTCCGCGAAAATGGATTTAATGAAGAGGTAAGTATGGACCTAGTTTGGTACAACGTCTGAAGATCATGGATACCGTCAGCTGTTTTAGGATCAGGATAAGACGAGTGAACAATAGCTCTTCGGGAGAACAATAGCTCTTCGGGAGAGTGGGATTAGAACTCTCTCCCGAAAGAGGTTAGAAGGATAGGGATCCCACCAGAGGATCTCCTTACCATTCTTGGTGTTTTACTCTTTCTCATTTTCTCTCTCGGATTCTCTACCCCCTCAGATTCCCTTCTCTTTTCGTCCATGCACAATATTTATATGAAAAGGTCTCTGTACATTGGCCTCTGTTCTGGTCCATACTTCTTTTGTTGGGTCACATCGCTCACATTCCCGTTCGTAATGACAATATGTGGAATACGTGTTTAATTTATGGTTAAATTATTTTAAATTAAATATTCTTTTAGTCTGCGTATTTTTAATTAAAACATCATATTTTTTAAAATATATCGAGTTTATAATAAGATTCTACTTTCTAGATCTACTAAACACATATTTGATTAACATGATCTTGATATATCTAGACATTTAACGTGACTGTTGACAAATATTTATATCTAGTCTGAAATTTGTTTCACGTATACAATATTCTTATTACTAGTTTTCTATTCAACAACACAACACTAAATGTTCTTATAATTTTTATTCAAACGTTTAAACCGCGCTTGCATAGTTGCATATAATAGAATTTCGTATCTGAATATGAATAAGATGCCATCAATTTTATACTTATTTTTGGGTATAATTTTATCTTCTCTTGAATCTTGATAAATATATGCTTGTGATGAAAATATTAAATTACTAATACACACTTCCGGAAAAGGAGATTAGAAACTGTAGAAAGTAATACATTAAATTTTTAACATGTTTTAACAATAATTAATCAGTTTGATTAATTGTTTCCATATTTAGAATACTCTTCAAAATCCCTTTTAAAGGGGGAAAACATAATTTTCCCCATAGAGTAAAAGAGAGAGAAAAAAAGGAATTAAAAAAGTTGTGAAAGAGAGAGCCCATTGATATATAATCGAATTTAATTAATGAATAAACTCCAGAGCTGCGTAGTAGGCGACGAGCACAGGTAGAGAGACCAACATCCCGAATATCACCCTACATTCATCACAGTTAAAATTTTAGTTATATATAACCAAAAATATCTAAATTTATCTGAAGTTTTTTTGTTCCATTTTGTCTTAATTTGGACTTACGCTGTGCTTAGAACATCTGCATGTAATCCATATTCCTTAGCAAAAATGAACGAAGTGATTGATTGTGGCAGAGCAGCCTGTAAAAGCATAAATAATCAATCATTAATTAACTGAAAGAAAAAGTTTGTATCCTAGTGGTGGTGGATGAAAGGAAATTATCTACTTTTTTTTAGTTTTTTGTTTCTTGTATTATTTTACACTTTTCCAAATCAAATAAGTTATAAGGTAATCGAATTATCTATAGTATAACCATATACGATATCATACACGTAGGTGTTATTGATTTATGTATTTTAGTTGATTTGTAAATCTTATAAGATTTATAAATTTTTGTGAATTCGTAGATTTTTTCTCGGATTTGAATCTTTGTATTTTTAACATGAAAATTCTTCCAAATATACTAAAATTCACTGTAAAATCAAATTCATAAGTAAATTCGTATAATTGAATAACACGTGATTTTAACTAGTAATTACAAATCATAGAACCAATAACACAAAATTTTGATATGGATTTTAAAATTATAAAACCAATAACACTGGATTTTGTTTGGATTTTCAAATCCTTTAAAATCCATAAACCAATAACTCTCATTTATTCTCTTCTTTCAACTTCAAAAATATATATTTTTTTTAAAAACATATCAAACTAATATCGAAACCATAGCAAACGGAACATAATAGAAAATAGATTTTTGGATTCATTTTCTATAATTCATTAACCGAAAAAATCAAACCCGAAATTTGGTCAGACAAACCATATAAAAAAATACATACTGGACTTAAATGGTGATAGAAGAATTGTGGAATGTATAGAAATTGGGAAGAATTTTTGGAAAAAAATTAATCCAACACCATTTGTGTTGGAGAAATTTAGCAAGATTCCTCCAATTCAACAACTTTGTTTTTATAAAAACATATTTTTTTATGATACGTAAGTTTTTTTTTCTTTCTAATGTTTTTAAATTTAATTTTTTTTTTAAAACACATTTCTTTATGAAAGATTCCTCCATTAACTCTGAAAGTGAGACAATGGTAAAAATGCGACGTGATTTAAAAAAATGGATCATGAGATATTTTTGTAATAAATAAAATTTAACAAAATAGATTAAAAAAATTATCTTTTAAAAAAAAATATTAATAAGTAGTAATAATGTATGTATATACCGCTCGTTATGTAAGAATTTTATACTAATATTCATTGTAATTTAGGTGAAATATCTCAGTATATTTTGGATTTAGATATTTTACTTATCGAGATATCTGAATTTTCATGTTCTGTTTTTTTGTTTTTTTTAATATATATTACATAGAAATGTGTGAATTTAGATTGTAAAAAACTGTTTATTTTCTTTGTTTAATAAATTGCTAATATTATAAATATATAAGTTTTGAAAGTTTTTACTAATTTTAGTGGTAAATAAAAAAAAATATTGTAAATTTTGCTAAATAAAAATAAAAAACGAAAATATTGATAAAATAAATTAAGTTTTTTTGTATAATTTAATATATTTATAAACATAAATATTTAATTTTGACAAAAACTTTATTTAATTAATTTTTTCATAATTTTAATTAATTAATTTATTTTAAAAAATTCTGCCATATTCCGCCAGATTCAGCTGTTACCATTTAAATTCAAAGTTATTCCGTCAGATTCCGCAAAAAATTACCAAAAATTCAGTCAGATTCCACAATTCAGTCAGATTCAGCCGTTACCATTTAGACCCACTATCGTATAAGAGAAAAGTATAATTAATGACCTGAATGATGGCAACACGGAGAACATCGCCGTGGAGGCCAACGGCGATAGAACCGATGGCCATGGCAGCGGGTCCGGCTATAAACTTCAAGAGCATCCCAATCACAGTCAAGCTTGTTCCACATACGATCAACTTCTCTTGAAGTGCCATGAATATCCCTACGTGTATATATATATACTCACTATTATCTCAATATGGGTACGTAATATATAGGTATATATTTTGTATAAACATAATAAATAAACGTACCCATATTGAACATGGCAGTTCCTGTTCCTGCTTTTGACATTATAAGAATCGATCCCTCCATTATGCCCGGCATCTCAAAATGCCATCTATTTCCATCAATTATTCAAAAGATTTAAGTCTTTGTTACATATCATGTTGACCATAGCTTCTACAAAATAATAATCAAAACCCTAAACCTATTGTTTTAAAAACTGGTTTAATTAACACTCTGGATTATGGCCATGATTGTTTCTATGCATTTACCTTATGTCACCATGTTATAATGTTATGTTCTATAGTAATTACAACATGGAAACGCAAACGTAAATACAAAGAAACAATCATGTGCTTTCATAATTTTATCATAGATCGTTAGGCGCTAGAGGAAAAGTAACTCCGATGGTCTAAACGTTAAATCTTAGATGTTTTCAGTCATTTTAAACGGTTGTTTAGATGTTAGACGTCGAATTTAGTTTCTTCTGATCACATAACGCTTTGTTAAACATTTCAAAAACCTAATATATACTTTAAAGATTCATTTTTACCTGTTAGATATAAAAGCCCATGCGATCCCAAGGATACATGAATAGCAATTCGGATTCGTTGCAAGCTTCAACCAAACGAGGGACATGACCTCAAGGAAGGACTTCTCCTCTCCCACAACCACCATATCCGCAGTTTCTCTTCTCCCACCTTCGATATTAATGTTATCTGCCTTACTATTACTACTAAATTCGGCTCTTCTAAACTCTAAGACAAACAGCAAGAGAGTTAGCCATACGATGGCTTGAAACACCGAGGATTGAACCACGAGATCAACAGCCTGTTGTCCGTACATTGCCTTAGCCAATGGCACACCCACGACAAGAGAGTTAGTAAGAGTGCATAGAGAGAAACTAGTAATGGACCAACAATAGCTTCCTTTGTTGATATATTTGGCCCAAATCGCCAAGACCGTGACTATGATGACCTTAGAGAGGACATCCGCCGCGATGAACCGGTAATTCATGTTGAATGGGTCGACATGAGCCGTGAACTCGATGGTGAAGAGCGGCAGGGTGAAATAGCAAACGAGCCGGTTTATGGCATCGCATTGATCACGAGTGAAGATGTTCCACCATTTCACCGAACCATAGCCTAAGATTAAGGCTACATAGAGTGGAACCATTGCTTCGATTACCTTGTAAACATCTCCCCAACTTATCATGGTTTACTAGAAAAAAAAATGTTAATCGTTATAATAATATAAAGTATGGGTTTTTAATTGGACGTGGAAGGAGTTTGCAATAGTAGCAAACAAAAGGAAAGACAATGAAGCTTGCTAAGCTCTTTTGTAGATAGTAAATGCGGTAAGACATAGAAAACCAACATGTTCATATTTATAGATAAGTTATTAAGTTTTTTTTTTTATTTGACGGAAAAAAATGAAGATAGAAATATATGAGATATCCATGAGTAATATTCAAACAAAAAGCAAAAAAAGTATAGATAGTATTTAAAAAAAAATAGATGGCTACAAGTATTTATAAGTGATATGGGCATAATTTTTCTTTTTTTTTGGATATGGGCATAAATTCCTAGAAAATAGTTGCAAGCATTTAATTTTGAGTATCTATATTTAAAAAAAAAACTAAACTAAAATTAACCTCATATTTTAACCATTAATTAGTTTAATGGAGAAAAAGAGAGTTATCGTTATCAATATAATTGACCAGACCGTGCCGTGGGCATAAGATTCTATTCCAATGGTTTCCTCTATATATTGAGTTTACTATTGGTGTATATGACGTAAACATTTCTTTCAATATTTGACTATATTTTCTAAATATAATAATAAGTAATGATAATATCGCACAATACATAATGGTAATCCCCAAATTAGTTGCACTTCGGAGGGAATCGCGTCTCCCAATTTTCACCTAAAATATCTGTGAGAAGAAAAGGTACAACACGCCACAACCGTGTGAAATCGCGTCTCTATGCGTTTAATCTAAAACTTTACAATTTGGACAATAAAACGCCTTCTAAAACATGGGCGTTTTTGCTTTCATTAGAGTTAGTGCGTATGGCTTCTCTTCCGAATGATTTGGCACATGTTCTGATTGAAAACTGCATAATTTTTATGAAAATAAAAATACTAATTAATGTTAAAGCAGATTTTTTTGCTCGTAAAATTTGTAGTAAGAATTTTTTTTATTCTTTCTGTATAAGCTGTAAATATTGACAATATTTTCAATTATAGAATGGCCTTTGTTGCAGGATAAAAATGAGGCTGCATGCTTATATCAAATGACTTAAAGTTCGCATAACCATAAACCATACGTATTCATCAACATGTGTTCGTAACGTTTTATATAGTTTTATATAGATGATTCGTTCTAAAAAGGACATATTTCTTAAGTAGATTTTAGATTGGTTAAAACGGAAATGAACTCATTAATATAATCGGTCACATATAGACGTGCCATAACTATATAATATCTTATTATATAAAGTAGAATGCACTCAATATAAGCGTAACACGTAAGTAAAATTGTAATTCACCAGATCGTGACATGTGTTAATTTTAATTGAGATTGTGACATGTGTCAATATATTAATATAAAAATATAATTTTTTTTCTCCATTATTTATTTTTTAAATTAAATTGTAGTATAACTTAAAGGAAATAATAGTCTAAAAAGAAAAATAAGACATTATTAAAAAATTTAAAAGGAAATAGTAAATCAAAAAGACAAAAAAAAAATAAGAAAAATTATTTCTAATTATAGTGTAACTAAAAGAAAATAATAGTCAAAAAAAAGAAAATAAGACATGTTATTAAAAAATTAAAAGAAAATAGTAAATCAAAAAGACTAAAAAAAAAAAATAAGACAAGTTATTTCCAATTTCTAAAAGTATTAGTGTGACACATAAAAAATTTGATATTCATGAGATTACGACATGTGTCCAAATTTTAATTTGGATATAATTTCCATATATTTTTATAATACTTTTTTCTATACTAATATGTTTTGTTAATCTTCTTACTCTTTGTTTAATACTAATGACATATATATACACAAATTTGATAGAATGCATTATGCATATATTGTTTTGATATGAAAATTTTGGGTATTATTGATTGACAAGGAATGCACGGAGTAAAAATATGGTTTTAATATGATGGAAGAAGTAGATGACTTGTATTGCGAGATGAAATACGTGAAGTTGAAATCCAGTTTGAAAAAAAGTTACTAATCAACATCCAAAATAAGTGTGCGAGTAACCATTCAAAATCTAAATATTTATATCAACAAGATTTAACATATATTTCTTACATTTTCATAAAATTTATCTTTATTAAATTTAATCGATTACCGACAACGGCTGTTTTACTTTGCTTATTATCATTTATAAATAAATTATAATTAAAATTTTGCGTATTACGCTGATCCTAATCTAGTATATATATAAAAACTAGATTAACACAAATACAATATAAACTTTATAAATTAATAATTTTTTCTGGTCCCAAGCTGGACCAGCTCGGAATTTAACACAAATCAATAAGATATAAGATAATAAATTTTAAAGAATCTCTATGTTAATATATGGTCCCATTAATATTATAAATTAATAATTAGTATATAAAAACTTATACAACATAACTAAGACACTCTACTAAAATATGATTCTAGTTTTTTTTTTGTTTTTCTTACAATTAAAATATTTTTGGAGTTTTTCTCTAATTTTTCATATTGCATCAAAAATTCATGATGTTGTTTTCTTGATTTTTATACCGAAATTATGAAAAGTTTTAGACACAATAATTAGTTTTTTACATGTAACTGTTTTCAAATGTATCATCATATCGTCTTCAAGTTCATCATCAACATTAAAAAATAGACATAAGTTCTTCTAAACTCTGAATTTCTAAGCATATATCATTTTCACTAAAATAATCGAGTAAGCTATTAACAGTTTACACAAATAAATTCATCTTATAAATTTCTTGATATGGAATCCTTTTAACGAATTTTGCAGTGTTGAAAATAATTTGCTATTATCTCTTATTTTAAAGAAAATGAAAATTTAGACTATTATAGACTTTTAAAATATGTTTTTAAATTAATAATTATTAATCTAATGATAAATTAATAACTCTATAAATTAATAAAATAGTATAGTCCCGACATCATTAATTTATAGAGTTTTTACTGAATACTTTTTCAATAAATTATTTGAATATTCTTAATCGTTAAAATAGTAAAATTAATTAAGAACTTTCATAAATGGGAGCAGCATATGCTATTGCATGTAATATAAGTAAAACTGCATGGAATAGTTTAAAATACAAATGCCGAATTGAGTATTTGTGCCCTACGCACCTGGCGATAGCAAGTTAGCAACCAATTTCATATCCGACAAAGTCAGATATGTTCAAAATGGATTTCCCTTACTTACCATTAGTGTTAAATAATGATCTACTTTTTTTCAAATATAGATCACTGACATATTCACGACACTAATACAAACAATTAAGTCACAATCCTAATTAATCACTTTATCCTAAAACATGTTTCACGTTGATTTTTGATTGTCCTGGTAAAAGAAAATAATATGTGGCCCAACCATGTTTTATTTGCGTTCTAAACTTATTAATCACATCGCTACGTTTGATTAGGTGAACAGAAACATTATCACTTTTTTATAACCGCATTTATCAATCACGACAAAATCTTTTCTTTGACGACATATATTCATGATAAGAAAATTGATTTAACTCAATTACTAGAGAATCATGTAGAGGCATAAAATAGTCTGGAAAGCATATATTTATATTTTGATTTGATAATAACATTTCATGGTTCTGGAATGAGGAAAAAAATATACATCTTTTCCAAGGATTTGGAACAAACAAATAAATAATAAACAAATTAAACAAACATCATAATGTATACATATATGTAGTGTCGGACGAAAACGAAGAAAGGGCTTTCTGATGGAACAAGAATTAAAATTGGTGGATTAGAAATATGTGAGAACGTGGAGGATGCTTCTTCACTGGTGAAATTGATGGATCACATATATAATTGTAATAATAATGCTATTAGAATAAGTTCTATTTATCACTTGATCATGACTGCAATCTATAATATGCTTTCAATTTTTCCTTTTGATGTGTTGATAATACAGCCTTGTTAATATAAAAAAAGGTTTTATTTTTATTCATTCATTTATCATCCATATTTTCTTTATTCTTCTTCAATTATGTCGAACTAGCTAGCATGATTTGAAAGTTTATTCCAAATCCATCTTTAATATTTTGGACTTTTGACGTCATGGTGTTTTTTCCCAAAACCAAATCTTTTTATGTTTTTGATTCATATATGTACAGTGTGATCTCTTCAGACAAGAAAACATTGTATGTTTGTAATTAATCATCTTCCTAAATTAGAGTTTGAATTCGAGAATAGTGATACAGGTGTAGTGGAAACGTCGATAATATTGGCTTTGTCCTTGATTCTTCAAATACTTGAAAAAATAGTTTTCTTAAGATCGTTGAACCAAATTTCATTAATCAAAATATAAACCACTGAAAACCCTAAACATAAAACACCTATTTATAAGAAATCTCAAAAACCCTAAAACCTTATACTAATCTTGATCAATAAATTGAAGTATTTAAAAGGAATTGAAGACGAGTTTTATCTGAAACGTGAATCTAGTGGATTGCTAGGATAAGCATGTCCGATCGAGACATAGAGTTTCTCACACCGAAAACCTAAAATCGTATAATTCTCTTGCGTCGTCTTCTTTTGTTTTTCCTCGTGAACGATGCTTCGATTTCAAGATCGTGTGTGTGAGGAAGCTGTTAGATATCATCATTTGTAATATGTTAAAAATAGTATATTCGAATGATGTAACAGACCACAAAAAAGAAGAAGCCGTTAGATCGAAATCCGCAGCATGGACAGATGCAAGAACCACAACATATATATATATATATATATATATTTAACGTTTCCAAAGAACAACTCATTCCCTAAATAACTTGCCAAAATTAACTTGGATGTTTGCATAAATAAATCCATATTAAATGAATTGAACTTAGCGAAATAGAAACGAAATCATGTTGTTTAAAAGTAACAAATCAAATCAGAAGAAACAAAGTTAAAGGAGAGGATGTTTTGATTTGGTCGAAAAGATGTTTACTTTCAAGTTTTCAATCATTTAAGATTAAAACAAATAGTAGATAATACCATACCGCAATCATACAAATGTTACAAGAATTTTTCAATATAATAATCAATATCCACACACTAATCTTTCTTTCAATTCCGTATCAAAATAGAAAAACACAGACAATTTTCTTAAAGGCATTTGTTCTTTAGACTTGAGAAAAGAAAAGCTCCAAGTGCAGGTGGAGAATAAATCCTCTGTTTGAAACGACCTCACTTCTGTCTTTTTTTGTTTTGTTTTTTAAATTTCTTTGTGGCTCACAAATAATCCGAGTCTTTCATGCTTCATCACTCGATATATGCCACAGCACTTACTTGTACTACTCTGCTTCACATCATGTTCTTATTCCGGGAACATTCGTTTTCTAGAGAAGAGAAGAAGAAAGAAGAAGTTTATAAGCATGGAGAATGGAGAATGATTTGTATTCAGCATAAAAATCCTGAAAAGTATGAGACCTCTTCGATGTGAATACAAATCTAAGTTACCTTGAAAGAGTTATTCATTAAGTTTAGTAAACTTGAGAAACTCGAAGGCTACAACATATGAATGAATAGCTAATGAGATCAAGGACCAAAAGCTTTGTTCCTTTTTTTTGCTTATCAATTTTCCAAGATTAAGGGAACTTGAGGACAAGAAAACTCAGGGGAAAAAGCAATCTTTATAAATATGTTGATCATCGCGCGCGAAACAGAGTGCTCATCTCATTTTTTTTCATTTTTTTCAGGCAACACATTCTGAGGATTCTAATATATGAACATTTAAAAAGATTAAGCAGTAATTAAGAAGAAGACATGTAAAGATGGCAACATTAATAACAATCATTTTGCTTGTTACTACTGCAAAAACAAGTTGCTAAAATATTTGGGATGGGCCGAATCCATTAGGAAGTTCAAACGTAAGGCCTAATCTTCCCTGACCCGGGACCAGCCTGTAAATTTATCTTTATTTGGCCTGGCGGCAAATTTTGACGGTTAAACCGGATGGGATAAGCTAAACCAGCCGGTTTTCAAAATTTTGTTGGTTCTTGACGAAGTCTCTCAAGTCTCCTTTACTTACAGGCTGGTTCTCTTCGTGGTCTGATTCTTTGACGCTGGACCAAAAATTAATAAATAATTATAAAAAAGTGAAAGAAACAAATTATGAAATTCCTTTCTTACCCCTTTTGCTCTTCTCCTTCTCTCTGTCTTCGTCTTCGTCTCTGTTTCTTCGTGAGTTTCCAAGCTCTGAGGATGGCGTGTCCTAGAAACTCCATTACATACAACGCCACGCGCTGCGCGTGCGGTATCGGCCAGCTACTAAACCGGAGCTCCGGTAGCTGCGAGATTTTCGGTTGGCCGTCGACGATCACGACGGACAAAGACGTGAGCTACAGCGGAATCTCGTTCGCCGAGACGTTATTCGCTTTCGATAGGATCCGGAAGTTTACGCAGTCTCAGGCTGTGTTCCTCGAAGCAACTCTCGTGATGCTTCTCTCTTGGCTACTCTTTTGCTTCTTCCTCAGATTCACCAATCTCGGCGACGGTCGTAATGTCTGGTTCAATCTCCGTTGGTGGATTACTCGACTCGATGTCTTCTTCTCCACTAGGCATTGGCTCGTTAGTGCTTTGATCCTTTGCTTTTGATTATAGGGTTTGTTTTTTCATGAGCTGAGAGTTACCAATTAGGGTTTTTGCATCACTTTGGTATCTCGCAGGATGATCAGCAAATTGTCAGGAAGAGGAAAACAGAGCTAGGTGGAACATTATCTGTTGCGAGCTGGATTGTCTTCATTGGATTATTCGCTGCGTGAGTTTTGTTTTCTATCCCAACTTGATAACTCATTTGTTGTGTTTGATTTTTTGTCAGCCTAAGAAACTGAGTTGCTTTTCAGTTTCTTCACAGGTTGCTTTACCAAATCATAACCAAGAGAACCATTGAAGTTCACAATGTTAGAGCTACTGGTTCTCCAGATTTAGTCTCGTTCGAAAACGATTTGGAGTTTAACATCACTGCTGTTTCTGATATGAGTTGCTCCAATTTACGCGGTATTGGTAATGTGGTCACTGGTAATCCCGGATTCAGCGATTTCAAAGTTGCTTCTCTTTCCAGACTTGGAAACTATACCTGTAAGAATACAACTTCAGGGCCAACTGTGAATTTCAAGTGTACCAGATGTCGTCTCACCAACGATTACATTTATATCTCGTGGCATTTCGTTGATCTTCCTGAGTCGCCTGCTGCTGCTGTTGGATTTCAGTTTAACTTCACTTCTAAGAATGGAGCTAACAAGAAGCAAATAAGTTTTGTTAGTGGAACTCTAAGAAACGGAAGTTTCCTCGATGAAAGGCCGGTTACTTTCCGTGGAACCGAAGTGAACATATTGAAGTTTAATCTGTTTCCCCGTATGTACCATCATTTACATGATCTAAAGCTAATCCAACCTCTATTCCACGAGTTTATCCCTGGCTCAGTTTACCGAGACACTGCTCAGCTTCAGGCATCCATGGGGAGGTCAACTGATGGCATACTCAACACTACATTGTTCATCAACTATCTGTCTGCTTATATTGTTGAGATCGACCATGAAAACATACTCGGTCCTGGTAAGTATCCATTCACTTCTTGTGAGTCCCTCAAGTCTTGGTAGTTATTTCTTATCAACTTTGAGATGGAAACTTCTGTTTATAAATGCAGGCATGTGCGCCGTTTCAGTTTCTTGATTTAGTATGTGCAATAAAAGACTACTAGAGCTGCTTAAGTTATAACTAAATGAATTTTTCTTTTCTTTTCTGTTTTCTGTTTTACAGTTAGCTTCCTTGCCGATCTTGGTGGTTTGTATTGCATCAGTATTGGCATATTTTTCTACCTACTTGTGCAGGTTTTAAGCCTTTCCATCTTCTTTACTTACTTACACCTTTCTTCACTTGCCTATGTTCTCTCTTCTTAAAGGAGACTTTTCGATATATTGGTATTCACAATCTATCAATATAAGAAAGAGCATAAAGCATGAAATTAGCGAGTTTGTACTATAGTATTTGAAGATCTTAGGAAATTTTCTGGATGGTGGTAACTCGCCTCTTCGAATAGTGTGAGTACAGGATCAAGAAGCTGCGGAATGAAGATACCATATTCAGGAGGATACGGAATCGTCGTAAAGCTCTTGACCACTGGGATAAAGTAATTGTTTTCCCCTTTTCTTCTTCTTGCAATGTCCTCTTTTGTTATGATAACTTGCTCATAGAGTACTCCTCATTTAGCTGAGAAGATATGTTGCATACACATGGGATTGCAGCAAATTGGTCGATGATGCTGTCAAAACGACAAAGGTGTCAGCAATCTGTGGTTTAGTGAGACCTTCAACATCTCCTAATAGCTCTGATTCGGAACGTGGGTCATCAAGAACAAAAATGCAGCATTCTATTATGTCGAGCAAGAAACCTGGCTTAAGTATTGAGAAGGTAACTAATTATTTATTTTTGGTTTTCCAGCCCTTAAGAATTCTCAATTTGTCTTTTTTTTTTTTTTACAGAATGTAATTCCGCAACCTGCAAGCCTAGAAATGAGATCTTTTGATTCGGCTTTTTCTTTGGCTCATGGAGATGATATCTCAAATAAGAAGAGTAGAAGCCGCTCTTCTCAAAGCCATCCACTTTCTCGTAGTGATAACGATATAATCCCTCCACCTCCTCCAATGGGTATGGCTTATATTTATACCGTTGTTTAACTTAACGTCCACATTGTTCCTATTGATCTTGATTCAGTAGCAGTAGCAGTAGCTGGGTCGTATGGTTTAGGTTTTAGAAGTAGAAGTGAAAATATATGCATCTAAATTGAGCCCTTTTTGAGGATAAAACATCAGTTGCGACAAGGATCTAGATCAAAATCTTTGGTTCATGATAGTAATATGCTCTCAAACCTGAAACCTCGAACTGGTACTGTTACTATTGCAGAGTTCAGTGAAGGGTCTTCTGGTTCAGAAGTGGACACAATCGACATCAAGAAGAAATTTCAACAACTCTATGACTACAATGTATTGCTTAGGGAAAAACTTATAGACACTCAGACTTTACTCAATGCTTTGGCACCCAAAGCATCATCATCTTCAACCACGGAACACGGTGCCTAGACCCATGAGGTTGCCTAACATGTATTGTTTGTATTCTCTTTGTAACCTCCACATTTATAGAACAAAAGGAATGACTAATGCTTGTTGTATCTTTGTGGACATACCAAATTGCTAGTAGTAGCAAATTTATGCTTATGATTCAACAAGATTGAAACCGGAGAATCAAGCAAGAACCAGAAGAAAAAGCTAAGCAATAGATATTATCATCATGGAATCGAACCAGACGGGTTTCATCAGTCAAGGTTTACATTATTGAAAGTCTCAAAAACATGCTTAATTAGATAAAAAGAGAAGATAAACATGATGATACCAAAAAGGAAAACGACTTTGGTAAATCTCCGAGACATGATAATATGCTTAAAAGCGATTAAGGAACCTAAAGTGATAAAGGAATCTAACCTCGAGAGGTAGATTCATCGGTTCGACTTTAACCGCTAGAATTAACAGAATTCCAAAGCTGGATCCACTTAACCATTGCATCAGCAGCTTGCGTGAAGGCGGGATCATCTGAACCCAACTGCTCTTTCACCGCTTTAGCAAGCTCAATCACACAATCTTCAACTTTAAGCGCAGTCTCGGGCAATTTCAATGACTCGAAAAAGGGAACACTTTTCTCCATCAGCTTCATTCCTTCCCATTTCTTCCTCAAGCTCTCCACCGCATCTCCTCTCTCGTTTCTCCACACATAAGGCTTACCGGTTTTCACACCATAACCCAAATGATCAGAGATATGTTTCAGACACATCCCACACCAAACATCTTCAAGTGTTTCCCATCTCACTTTCCCTTCTCCAGCCAATCTAAGTGCAGGCACCAAAGCTGGACCCACTAACTCGCGGTTAAAAGCGATGTTGATTCCGCTGATGGGTAACAAAGCTTTGGCTGGGACAGTCATAACCGCATCAACATATGAAGTGTTCCTTTGCTCTGTCTTGAGAGCTTGTGTTGGAGCATCAAGATCAGCTAGATTAAGCCAAAGTCCACAAGATGCAGCACAAGGGACACCGCTTCTGAGGCTGAAAGGGTATCCACGGACAAAATCCGCTCCTTCGCAATAAGGATCATAAAGGGTATTGAAGAAGAGAGGTGTGGCTGGTGTTTCGAGGTTGATCACGTGCTGAGAAACAGCATCCACAAGAAACCCCTTGGGATCTTTAGCCGGGACACAATCATCATCAATTGAGACAATGTACTTCTTTTTAGATACCAGATATCCAAAATATCTGCAAGAATAGCCCGAGAACATCGTGGAATTGGATGAGCCCAAAACTTTTTCCATGTCAGTCTTCGTGTAGACATCTACATCAAAGCCTTCTGGTATGTTGAGTTCCTCCTTGAGCTCAGGATCTTTGACAACAATCAGATGGAATCCTGAGAAGAAGGATTTCCAGCTGCTCAAGAATTGTGTTAGATCAGCATTAAGAGCTCCAATGACAATGTCGACCTCATTCTTGTTTATCTCGGTCAACGACATCTTTGATATTTCACAATCTTCTAACTTTAGGCTTCAAGTAGCGAAGCTCCAAGGTAATCTTCAAAAGCTTTCTTCTGAAGATACATCAAAACTTGAACTTTGTCAGAAAACCACCAAAATAGCATACAAAAATTAAAATCTTTCCATAGTTTAAGCTTGAAGCAAACTAGAAAACAGTAGTATGAATATCTGTTCCAATATTCACAGAATCAAATTACGGGCAAAAAACATCAGCTTTTTAGATCAAATCACTCATCATTGATTACAAGAGAAATAGAATATAATCAAAACACCCGATCCCCGTAGCCTAAAACCAAATCAAGATCTACTTCTCAGTCAACTCAGGGTCGCATGAACAAATACGGTAAACAAAAATGCGATCGATTTGAGATCAACAAGCTGAACAATTATAATTGAAAAACCGATTAAATCTACTAAGTAAGATCATGCTATCAACGGAACAAGAAAATCATCTCGTCTAAACCACACAGAACAAAAAGATTCACATTTTGTTCAAATTAGGAATCGAGCGATACTCAGAAAGAATAAAACGAATTGGCAGATCAAACAAAGCAATACCCAGAACAAGTTCGACGATAAAAAGAGACGAAAAAAGGGTTTTCGTTTGTGAGAGAGAGAGAGATGGGACCTGAGAGACTCGAGCTTTGGAGAGAAAGCAGCAGATCCGAGGTCACAAGGATAAACACAAATCGTGTGATGTGATTTATCAGGTTTCTGTAGAATTGGTCCAAAAACGTCTCGCGCATTTGCTGCTGCGTCCCGCAATTTCCTCTTCGATCGTGCGTTCAAGTGTCAAAAAGACTTCCGATTCTAAATCAACCAAAACCACCCCAAACCGAATCTAACCGATCGGTCTGGTTTTGGGATTAGTTTTATGATTTTATCAAGGTGTCTTCGGTTCAATACAGAACCGAATCTAACCATTTGGTCTCATTAGGTCCAAACTTTACCAAGTTTTGATAACCGGGAGTTAATTAAATCTACTAAAACCTCATCAAACCGAACCGAATTATTCTTCATGTTGGAATGTGAGACTAATGAATTTTATTGGTTTATTGAAATAAAAAATAATCAAACCGACATGAAAAAAATGATTTACTTTGAAATACTAAACTAGACCCGGATCGAACCTCGTATACCAAACCTATCCGAGCAAAATTCAATTTCAATTTAATTCACCCACTTCTAAACCAAAAGCCAGATCAAAGATCAAGAACCGGATCTATTAACAAAATAAAGATCAAGAATCAGATCATTTATTATACTCAAAAGTCAAAACCCGTATCGAACCTCAACCACCAAACCTATCCTAACAAGAGCTCGACTTCAATTTCTTTTAATTCAACTACTTCTAAACCAAGAACCGAGTCAATTATTATACTCAAAACCCGGTTAAGTTAAGCATCACCTCTTTTTTCCATTGAAGACGAGTCTCTAAAAAGACAGTCCAACTTAAACATTACAAGTTACATCAAAACAAGAAAGAAGAAGAAAGGTTATTAAAAACAAAAAAAAGTTGTGACAGGTTTCATCAAATGGGCTGTGTACATTTCTTCTGAGAATGTCCAAGCAAATGACACCTTCCACATTGCACAATCCTCTTCGGTCTCTTCAAATTCTCAACTCGAACCACTTTCTTCTTCGGTCTACCCGGCGGTCTCCTCGTTTTCGGTGGTCGAATCCTCAAGCTTCCTCCTCCAACCTCTTCTCCTTCTTCCTTCCACAAGCTCCTATCCGGAATCTCCCCAATCATCTGTGAATACGTCTGCTGATAACTCGACACCGTGAAACACGGTTCCGCAAACAAATGGACGTTCCGACCGCACGAGATCAGCGCCGCAGCAGCGTGAGCGCACGGTAATCCGTATAGCTGCCAGCGTCTGCACGAGCAAACCCTTGTTCGTATATCCACGATGTTGGTTCTCTCCGTCGAGACAATCTCAAACTCGACTTCGTTCGCACGCAGCACTTGGTAACACCGTGCATCCGAAACCGCTTCTGTTATCCGTCTCTCTGCGGAAGGCACGAGCATCGAGTTCCATCTCATGCTCATATCACGGCGAGCGTCAAACCAAGACGATAACTGATGGCGGATGTGTTCCATCATCTGTATGATTGGGAGCTCATGGCATTCGAGAGCCCAATTGTATAATACCTCTGTGATCCCTAAACCGAAATGTCCATATCGCACGCCTTGGAAATACGCAACAGCCCAGAGATGCGGAGGGAAGAGTTCGAACCACGAAACAATATCTTGCGATATCTCAACCATTTCGGTTATCTTCGATTCGAATTCCGCCACTGTGAGGGCGTAGACCGCGTTCCAGAAGATATTAACCAGCTTCGTGTTCTTGAATGTATCCCGGAAGTTTTCGCTAACATAACGGAGACAAAAACCGTGAAAAGCAGTAGGGAAATGAGTTTCCACGGCTTCCACGACTCCGCTCTGTCTCTCCGAGAGTATCGTGAGCCTCGGCATGCTATCGGTATTCATCCCGAGAAGCTTCCTCAGCTCCGAGAGAAACCACGACCAGTTTTCATCGCTTTCGTTATCGACAATCGCGATTGCCAACGGAAACAAACCGTCATCGGCATCAACAGCCGCAGCGCAGAGGATCGCACCCAGGTATTTCCCTTTAAGGTGGGCTCTATCCAATTCAAGAAGAGGTCTACAAGCATTGAAAAACCCAGAGATACACGCTCGATACGCAATAAACAACCGCTGGAAACAATTATCCGGTCCTGAAGCAGAAACAGATGCAATACTCCCGGGATTGACTAGTTTTATCTGTTCACAATACGCAGGAAGAAACCGATACCCTTCCTCGTAGGTCCCGTGAAGCGCAGCCATACTACGCTCTTTTCCGCGCCAAGCCTGCATATAAGAAACCGCAACCCCGTGCTCATCGCGTATATCCTGCAATATCTCCTTCGGTTTATACTGCGGATTATCTCTAATCCGTGCCTCTACCGATCTAGCAACCCAACCAACCGATGCTTGCTGATGATGGAGATCACGGACACCTTCACAAGTATGCTCACCATTAAGCGTCCTAACCGAAAATGTCGAAACGCCAGGACATTTAGCAGCATGGATACGCCACGGGCAACCTTCTTTGGAGCATTTGGCTATGAACCGACTACGGTCTGATTTCACAATACGGAGATCGAAATGCAGAGCTATAGCCAAATCTTTCAAAGTTCTTCTGCAAGTTTCCACATCGGGAAACTCTTTACCGACTACTAAAGTATGTTCCGCTGACAAAATGTCGACGGAATCTAGAGTAATCAAAGCTCCATCAGCCATCAGGCATTGCATCTGAAAAAGGCTTTCTTCGTTTTCTTGATTTCAATGCGAAACACTTATCATTATCTCAAAAGGACACACCTGGTACCTACTAGGAGAGACACAAAGAGGAAAAATCTCAGTGTATAAACTTTATTGGAACACACAAAACCCTAATTCCAAATTTGGATCATAAGCTCAATTCACAAAAAAAGATCATCCTTTAGGACATTAAAAGAGACCCATTTCCAAATCAATAACATTCCAAAGATTCAAGACAAAGAGTGAAGGCAAAATTAACACACAGCGAAGCTAAAACCACCTTTCCATAAATTGGAAAACTATGGGGATCTCCGTTTGGGTTTCGCTCGAGGCAGCGACAACGAACGAGTCACGTTCGTTTCGAAGTTTCGGACTCGGTGACCAAACACGGCGACAAGTTCGGCGTTAAGCGACCATAATTGGAAGGCGCTAGGTTTTTCAGCGTCGGGGAGAAATTGCAGACGGCGACAGGAGAAATGAAAAGAAGGAAGAGATGGGAAAGTGGAAGGTTAAGTCAAGATTCTGCCACGTGTCAAGTTTTAAATGGTGAAAATGTGGCATTAGTTTTCTCGTATAGTTAAGGTCCTTAAGGATAATAATTAATAAGGTTTGTTGTAAAAATAATAATAATTAAGGATAATGATGTTTAAAAGTATTTATCTCCCACGTAAAAAATAATTTTTTTTTTTAATCTCTCTCGATTCTGTATCATATCTAGGATAAGATATCCGGGGCGTCTGGATCCGGATAAAATCTCAAATCTTGAAAAGAGGATCCGGATCCGGATAGTAAAATTTCAAGGTCCGGATATCCGGATCCGGACTCATTAAATTTATTAAAAACATATTTTTTTACATATATTAAGTTATTTATATATATATAAATATATATATATATATTGATTTTAGTTTTTTTTTCTAAAATATCATATTTTTTGAAAAATATTATTCTAATTTTTATATTTCTTTTTTTAAAAATTAATTTTTAATATTTTATTTTGGTTATTTTAATTATTTAGTTATTATTTTCGGATCCGGATATCCGCGGATATCCTGAGTTTTGGCCGGATACTCGAAGTCCGGATATCCGGAAACCACGGATCCGGATAGTTTTGTCACGGATCCGACGGACCTGGATCCGGATCCGGATACCCTGAAATTCCAGGATATCCGGATTTGTCCCACCCCTATATATCGGTTCAGTTTTTTTGGTTTTTTTATTTATAAAAATAGTTACCATATTAAATTCATTTTCTACTTCTTGGTTTAAATATTTTTGGTTTTCAGTTTTTTTTTATTTCGATTTTTTTTATTTGAATCTGAATAAACCATAATAAAATAATAACTTTATAAACGAAAAAATACACAAATAATATGGTAAAAGACAAAAATCTGTAATCCGACATAAACTTAATCAAAGATCAAAACATATATCAAATAAATCAAAAATAGAAAAACATAAAAGTATTAATTAAATTAACTAATTAATTAATTAAGTTTTTAATTGACTAATATTTTTAATTAATATACTAATGGACAATATAATGTATACATAAACAATATATTATTAATATTTAATATAATATTATTACTATTTTATTATAGTAAGAAAAAAATAAACGGTATTTTCAATTTAGTCGATTTATTCGATTAAAAATCGAACCATATCTGAATTCTGTAGATTTCATAAAATAATATCCATTCGGTTTATATAATATATCTAAAATCCATCCATATTGCTTTATATCAAATTAGTTCAGTTCGATTTGGTTCGGTTTGTACATTTTGAACACCATATCTAAAATATAAAATATAAAATATAAAAAATTATGGGTGTGACTGTTTAGCTAAAATGAAAAACAATTTAATGTTATTAAATTAATGGGATGCTTGATGAATATATTTACTTATGAAATCAAAACGCTATGTAACGTGGTCACGGTTAGGGATGAGACTGATCCGAATATTCTAGAATTTTATGATATCCAGATCTGTATCTATGGTAAAAGTATCATGATCCAGATATGTGGTTTCTAGATATTTGAATTTCGGGTATCCGACAAAAATTAGAATATTTGCGGATATCCGGATTTGGATTCGGATCCGAAAATAATTTTAAAAAACTAAAATAACTAAATTAAAATACTAAAAACTTTAAAATAATTATAAATTAAAATTTTGAATAAATTTTTTCAAAATAAATATGATATATTAGAAAAAGAACTAAAATTAATTTATATTTTATATATATATATAAATAACTTAATATATGTAAAAATATATATGTATTAATATATTTAATGCGTCTGGATCTAGATATCGAGATTTTGAAATTTTACTATCCGGATCCGTTTTTTACGGATCCGAAAATTTCCTATATTTATCCGGATTCGGACGTCCCGGATATCCTAATTTTCGGTACAGATCAAAGCGGATCCGGATCGAATCTCGGATTAGAGATAATAGTTTCACCCTTAGTCACGATAAGCACGAGAAACAATTACTAATGAATGGTAAGATGGCCTCAAGACATCAAAGCTCACCTGCACCAACGACTGCCTAAGTCCGATCATGATTCGAGTCAGATAATCACTTTTATCTTTAGAGTTTCAAGATATTTCTAATGGGACAAGGCATTCGTAACTTACACTTGTTAATGTTTCATATCTCTATTATGTTAAATCAGAAACATTCAATCCAACTAATTTGGAGTCTTCGAAGAAAAAAAATATACTATATATAACAAAGAAGTATGGACATTGGACATAAACTTAATTTTTTAAAAATTAATCATAATTTTAACAAATGCATTTGTAAGATTTTAATTTTACAACCAACTAAAAACTAGATTTAAAATTAGATTTAAGTAAATGGTAATAAGAATGGCTCTCCATGCTTTAGGGATTTTGAAACAAAGTAGCAAAAACAAAAAATAGAATTCGTAAAGGAAAAAAAAAAAACAAAAAAACAAAAAACAAAACCTTTTCCCTTTCTTCTCGCATGGATCATCGGAGAAGTTAATTGTTCTTCATGTATTCTGATTGGCTTCAAATTTTCCACTTTCTTTCTCTCTCTTTCTCTCTCCTTTCGCTTTCTTCCTCCTCTGTTTTGTTTTCTTCACAATCTCCCAAAATATTTTGCTCTTTAACGCGGGTCCTTCAAATCTCTTGAAGGACCCCGCCATTGTTAATGGTTTTTTAGGCTCTTAGATTATTTTTATTTCACACGAAATTGATTTTTTGAATAAATCATGAATTGTTTTCCGTGTTTCTCTTCACAAAGGAGCAGAAACTCTCCCTGTAAGAACGAGACTGACGAAAACGATGAACACGATTTCAGACCACCTGGTAATAATTATTTTGAGTTGTCTGAATTTTGCAAGATGTTAGCTTTCTTGTTCCCGCGACTGTGGAATGGAATTTGAAAACCCATTTTCTTGGATTGATTACGATTTGGTGAAAAATGTGGGATTTTTTTTTGTTTGGTTTCAGTGGCGACGACGAAACAGCCAGAAGAAACAGAGCAAACGCCGGTGAAAACGTTTAATTTCCGTGAATTGGCGACGGCGACGAAGAATTTCCGACAAGAATGTCTTTTAGGAGAAGGTGGATTCGGTAGGGTTTACAAAGGAACCCTTCAATCTACTGGCCAGGTTTGTTACCAAAATCATAGTAGAAATTGAGTTGATTTCATCATTCAGGACCAGAGAATCTGTACGTTTCTCATATGTTATTACCTAATTGAGTTAGTTTCATCATTCAGGACTAGAGAATTGGTAGATTTTTCGGTTTCGGCGATTTTCTTTGAACTTATATCTATCGCTTTGTGAGTGTAGTTGGTAGCTGTAAAGCAGCTAGACAAGCATGGACTACATGGTAACAAAGAGTTTCAAGCTGAAGTCTTGTCATTGGCTAAACTCGAACACCCGAATCTTGTTAAGCTTATCGGATACTGCGCTGATGGAGATCAACGGCTTTTAGTCTTTGAATATGTCTCTGGAGGTTCCCTTCAAGACCATCTTTACGGTATGTTCGGCTTTCAAAACATTACACTTTTTGTTTGTTTAGAGGCTGATAATAGATTTGATATGCAGATCAAAAGCCAAGCCAGAAGCCGATGGGTTGGATAACGAGGATGAAGATTGCGTTTGGTGCAGCGCAAGGATTGGATTACTTGCACGATAAAGTGAACCCGCCTGTGATATACCGAGATTTGAAAGCTTCTAACATCTTGTTAGATGATGAGTTTTACCCTAAGCTTTGTGATTTTGGTTTGCATAATCTAGAGCCCGGGACAGGTGATAGCTTGTTTCTTTCTTCCCGGGTTATGGACACTTACGGTTATTCTGCGCCCGAGTACACTCGAGGGGACGATCTCACTGTCAAATCAGATGTTTATAGCTTTGGAGTTGTGTTGCTCGAACTCATCACCGGTAGAAGAGCTGTAGACACGACTAAGCCTACTGATGAACAAAATCTAGTTGCTTGGGTAAAAACATTAAACCCAACACATCCTTCTCCTTGAATCATCAAATTGGGATTTTTTTGATGATATGTTTTGGGTTTTGCGCAGGCACAACCGATATTTAGAGACCCGAAAAGATACCCGGATATGGCAGATCCTCTCTTGAGGAAGAATTTCTCAGAGAGAGGGTTAAATCAAGCAGTGGCAATAACATCAATGTGTCTACAAGAGGAACCAACTGCTCGTCCTTTGATAAGCGATGTAATGGTTGCACTTAGCTTCCTTTCGATGTCTACAGAAGACGGTATTCCAACCACGGTTCCAATTCTATCCTTCAGGGACAAGAGTATGTCGATTGCTTTAAGCAGACACGGTTCTTGTTCTGTAGCTCCTTTTTCTCTTCCTCGGAAAGAGGAAGATGAAAAATCCAGTGTTTCATCAGACTCGGAAGATGAAGAAGCAAAAAAAGAAGATTCAAGAAGAAGTAAGAAGAAGCAAGAGGAGGAAGAAACCGCTACAGATTCAGATGATGAGTCTAATTCAAACTCCGAAAAGGGTCAAAAAGAGGAACATTCTCAGTTAAAAGAGAAACTCAGAAGCTCTAGTAGCAGCTCCTCTGACTCTGGAAGTGGGAGAAGAAGGTCCATTGATGAAACAAACGCAACTGCGCAGAGCTTGAAGATAAAGTACAGTTATAGCTCTGAGGAAGAAGATAACGAGAGGCTAAGCAGTAAAAGCAGCTGTAAATCAAACGAGGAAAGCACTTTTTTGCGGTATGACAGCGACAGAGATCATGATGATTCGCCGATGAACACGAGCAGGCGAATTAATAGTCTTGCTCATGATGATGACGAGGAGGAGAATCATGAAACACGGCTTGAGCACATTCATAGCTCAAAATCTGAAGACCAAAGTGTTTATTCAGATGATGATGCCGGTGAGGAAAGTGGTGGCTCGTCTTTGCATCGGATTGAAACAGAGGAAGAAGAACACAATTTCTTCTGATCAAGATTGAATCTTTTCAAGAGTTTTCTTTGAACTTGATGATCAAGAAAGTAATCTTTGAACATATTTGCAACACGAGAAAATGTTTCAACTTTTCGTTTTGAAACAACCCAAATTGTCATATAAATCTAATATGTCTACATTTCTTTTGAGAAATATGAAACTTAAAACAAAATTTTAAATGTATATATCTTTACTACTATATGTTAGGAAGAAAATGTTTGCAACTTATTGTCTAACCATTTGTTTTCCATATTATTTTTATTCTTCATTACATTTAAGTATGAAAGCTTCAATAAATTTTTAGCTTAGAACCCAATGTTACCCGTTTATAAATTACTAGTTATACAAAAATACTCGATAAACAAACAAACAAAAGTGTATTTTGTAATTAAATTTTGCATTTTCATTAATTACTAAATAATATAAAACGCGTAATTTTTTATAATTGTTCTAAAATCTCGAAGTGATGAGATATGTTATGTGGTAGATGAAATGTTGAATGAGTGAATCTAGGAAAGTTTGAAGTACATATCTAGATTTGCTTATTATAATGGTCTTACCAAGAAAAAGTATAACTTGTGAACCAATTGAGAGTGTCAATTATGAAAGCACATCATGTCTTCGGCGAAGAAGAATTTCTGCTCGATGGCCTTATCTCAGTCGGAGTCATCAGAATCTTTGATGATCTACTCAACTCGGCCAGATCTGAAGTTGCTGACAAATCTTCTGTCGACTCCTCTGGATCCGCCAAATCCTCCGGACATATAGGAATTTTGAAACCCTTTGTTTCCCTCTAGGATCCTAACCTCTGCAAATCTCACAACCGTCATAATGCTTGGGCCGAACCAGAACAGAGATCCGCCGCCCTCATCAACCACATCTCCTCTAGCGATGGTTTTGAATCTCGCCGGTCATGAGGTCTCTGCCGGCGTTCCTCCCAAACCTTCTTCTCCGGTCTTCCATCTTCGAGCTTCGTAAGCGTTTCCTTCATTGGCCATGCTTTAGTGGGTCTGGATTATGATTCTTCTTTAGAGGGTTTGGCCCATGGTTTTTTGTTAGTGAGCTTTGAGCCGAAGACCAGTTCAAGAAGTTTCATGACATTCACTGCCTTCACCGGATGTATGGTCTGCCGGAAAGCTAGCCTATCAACTTCCTCCCTTTTTAGGGAGAGATCACTTTCATCTTCCTCCTCTCTTGGGGAGAGATCACTTCCATCTTCCTTCCCTTATGGGGAGAGATCTTTTCAACTTTCCTCCCTTCGCGGAGAGAGAACCATTTCATCATATCCCCTTTCTATGAAAGGTTGTTTTTGCTCGGAGTCAATGCTGAGAAAAATTTTCAACATACTCACCGATCTGTCTTCTTGTGTAGCGGTCTTTACGGGGCCAGAAGAAGCATCGTTTCGACGAAACCCGGAGATGGGGATTGGTTCTTAAAGTGACTGAGTTTCAACATTCCAGCTATGCTGTAAAATTTCTATCGACATATACGAATTTTGTCTCGAATTCGCTGTCACTTCATCTTGAAGATGAAGATCTATCTTTTTTATAATTCTGTTGTTGTTTGGCTTGTTGTAGCGTCTCAAAGAGGATTATCCTCTTTCTACTATAGCTCGAAAGTTTAAATATAATAAAATTAAGGTTTGCACACAAAAAAAAAAGCTGTTACAATAAAATGTGTTTGAACATAATTTGAAGTTGGCATTGCTAAGCTTTTTTTTTTGGGGGGAAAAGTTTGTTTTTTTCATCTGATTGATATTAATTTGGAAGGGATTACATCATAGAAGAAACCAACAATTAACACAAAAAGATAAAGCAGCGAGTAACAACTCGAAAACCCTATTACATAGTGGATGGTATTTGGCATTTCTGAAACATTAACTCACCAAACCAAAGGTCTTTCCCACACCGATATTTTAATGCGGACTAACTTCTTTGATGACACATTTAGTGATAACAAAACGACATTTCTCATGAATTTGAAATGTTTCTTTCTTTGATTGTCCTGACAAATTTTGTTCTCGATGAGTTAGCTTCGGGGAAATCAGCATTAGGAACCGTGGAGCAAACCTGGACTGCATAATGCAAATCAGAGAGACAACCAGAATTTTTCGAAAAACATACTTTCTAAAATAACCTATAGATCTGATACTAGGGACAAAATTCTCAGAAAAAGCTCTATTCTCAAATAAAATCACACTCTAACTGAGAAAGAGAAAATTAAACCCAAACGAGAGAAATGCAAAGACCCCAAAACTAGATCTTGCCAAAAAAATTCAATATATCTATCTCTGATGTGGTTGAGAGCTCCTCTTACGCCGAGACAAACAATCTTGGAGAGGTACCATCGGGATCTTAAAGAAAGAACCTCGAGCGTCGAGGCTTCCAACCGACAGTCTCTTTTGAAAAAAGATTAATTCTCACTAATCATTAGAAATTTTATGCACGTTTAAAAGTGTTCGAGAAAAATATTATCAAAAGGATAGGCTTGAAAAAAAAATTATGAAGATATTTGGAATATATAAAAGATATGGAAATATTAGAAATGAATGTTTCATTAAAGGAAATTTGGAAATTGGTTAATCTTTAAGATTAAAGGTGCCATAATTTAGATCATATAAATAAAAGAGAAGGTGTATCGAGGAGAAAATAAAAAAAAAGAAAAAAAAGAATAAAAAAAATTAATATCACGGTTGTTAGTAAACACGAATCTGTGTGTTAGAGCAGTCCGGTTTATAAGTTCTAATTCTAGATCAAAAACCAAATTAGAAGAAGAACCTTAGTTAGACGTGTTTGTTTTGTTGAATGCAAGAGATTTGTTGGTGTCAAGCTAAGGGTGCCTTAACTGTTAAGTTTTATGGACTTCCAACTCAAAATCAATGGGTAAGAGTGGATTGACATATATTCCTTACATACTACTTAGGCCTCATCACAACTTCTAATGTGGAATTCTTAACACGCTCACTCGAGATGATAGTTTTTTCGTCCAATATCGAACTGAATACCACTTTAGGATCGTCAGTAAAACCTTCTTGCGCCACCTACTTGGGTCAATAAATTGGACTCTGATACTATGTTAAGTTTATGGATTTTCAACTCAAAATCAATTGGCTATGAGTGAATTGACACACATTTCTTATATACTACTTAAGTTCCATCAACTTCCAATGTGGAATTTTTAACATTAACGTCGAACAATTCCAATTAAACGTCTTGTTGTAAGATTGTCTAATTGATTTCTAATGAATGTGTGAGGACATTTGCAGCTCGTTAAATTGTTTGTGTGTTCCTAATATTCGTTTTTACAAATTATTGTGATGGCTAGTTACGTTGTACACTTGTACTATATATAGTACTAGATTAGGACTTGCGTGTATACGAGGATTTTTAATAATAATTTTATTTTTATATGATAAAAAGCAAAATAAAATACTCGTCGATAACCGATTAATTTAATAAAATTAAAACTTTAGAAAAATGTTAAATTTTATTAATGTAGAGATTCTAATTGGTAATCCGCACACTAATTTTTGGATTCTAATTAGTAAGTCTTTTTAAAACCGGATTTCAACTCATAAAAAATTTACTTTTTATTTCAATTTTCAATGAAAACTTTTTCAAGTCAAGTATAGAAAAACTTTAGCCAAGTTTTGCTAAGCAATACTCAAAAAGCTGAGTTTTTACGCTAACCAAATCAATAACCACCAAGAAGATTTTGAATAAAACAGTTAATTAAGAAGTTAGCGTGAGACGACAAAGTCTTGCTGGCAACAAAAGCAAGCAATGCACAAGACCAAGTAATGATCAATTTAAAGGCGAGTTTGATAAACTAGAGAAAGAGAAACGATATTGTCGAACCCTGCATCAGCTACTTCTGTCGTAGTGACTTCCCGCGACGGACAGAAGTTGGAGAAGCAGAAGTATCGTCAACAACTTCATAAGGGCTTCCCCCACGTGACAGGGTTTTCCAAAGCCATAGTGAACTTGCAATGCTAACTAGTCTTTCTGGTGCCATTACAGGAAGTGCCAAGAGAATATTGGTATCATTCTCTTTCAAAAGTCGAAGAGCCGTGACCAGCTCGGCGTCTTCTGAGAAGTCACCTGAAATCACCATCAAATTTGTTGCTTCTTCACGACGGTATATTGCCCACATAAAAGCATTCTTTAAAATCCTATAAGCTCTCGAACGTTTACCTCCTGCAGAGCCACATATATCAACAGAGATCAGATACGGACATAAAGTAAAAGAGGAAGATCAGTGTTAACAGGGTTACGTTACGTTGAAGGTATTTTACCTGTGCGAAAGAGCTCGATCTTGGAGGATTGAAAAAGAGGGTCTTGATACTTACGAGAATAAGCCTTGATTGTCAACTTACCACAATAACCCAATTTCCCAAGAACTGATTTGATATTATCGTAAATGTCATCAGGAGAGAGATCACAAGGGATTGGGCAAAACTCTATGTCCCAGAGGACGCCTATCTCAGCAGCTGCGAGGTTTTAAAATAACACAACAATCCATGAGAAAACAAAACCCTTTAAATCGCAAATTCAATTTCCAGAAAGAGATGGAAAGAGAGCTTACAGCCGAACTTGCGGGCAGGCATGGTTTCGATGGAGATGGAGAAAATCAGAGATTCTCTTAACAAAACAGAACAAAAAAGCGTTTTAAGGCTACGATCCGGTGAAAGGGTGCTTTTATAGCCGCGGAGGATGGTCTTCTTTGGGCCAGAGAGGCCCATAAATGTAACGAATTCAAATTTTACTTCTTGCTCAAGTTTACATTTTATTTAACAACAAAAAAGTAAAAAATAAAAAAATTTAAATTTGTTCGGTTTTTCTCATCTCCATTGCCGAGATACTCGTTATAGTTGAACCAATTATATTTGTACATGTGTTAAAGATAGTTTATCAACTTTTTTTTAGAGTTTCTCAAATGAGAACCCCTAATGTTTCTCTTTTCTCATTTTTTTGGGTTTTATTAATTTTTGATGATGAGAACTCCATTGAAAAATCCTCAACGGGAGTGCTCTAATCCGCTATACATGTTATCTAATAAAAGTGAATCTAAATATAAATGAGAGAGGACGAAACAGTGCGATTCGTTTGGTGAATTCCAAGACTTCCTCGTAGCCGTCAGTGGTTCCAGGCCTCCGGCGACGGTTATCTCTTTTAATTATTCTTCTCTCGTTTTTCTACCTGCGGCGACGGTTATCTCTTTTAATTATTCTTCTCTCGTTTTTCTACCTGCGGCGACGGTTATCTCTTTTAATTATTCTTATCTCGTTTTTCTACCTGCCGGGATTTTCTCCCTACCGGCAACAGAGGCTCTCTCTCTCTCTCTCTCTCTCTCTCTCTCTCTCTCTCTCTCTCTCTCTCTCTCTCTCTCTCTCTCTCTCTCTCTCTCTCTCTCTCTCTCTCTCTCTCTCTCTCTCTCTCTCTCTCTAGGTATAATCATTCTACTAGAAGGAATAAGGTCAACTTGGGATCAAACTGGTAGAAAAACAAAGTCAAATTTTTTTTAAATGACACTGATACGGAACCTTTGGTATTAAAATGTCGACAATTCAGAATTATTGTTGGAAGCATTGGGTTTTGTCATGCATCGTGCAATTTGGAGGTTTAACCAAGAGATGCTATCCACGCACACGATTCGCATCAGTGCAAAATCGAATACGAAGAATGAAAATAACGGATTTAATGATCCGTTAATGAGTAAGGTTTGTCTATGGAAAGCATCGTCAAATTCACTTCTTTTATGTATCTTTCTCACTATATGGCGCATATATCTGCTTATGTAATAATTTGTTTTCCGAAATTTCTGTATATTGACTTTGTAATCTCAATTTTGAAATCAATGAATATATTAGTCGGAAAACAAAAATTTACTTGTTATTTCAATTTTCAATGAAATTTTTTTCAAGTCAAGTATAGAAAAAATTTAGCTAAGTTTTCCTTTCTTTTTTAGTTTTTTAAATTATTTTACCTTTTAATTTTTCAATAATATGTCTTGTTTTACTTTTTTATTTTTCAATAATAATTTTATTTTTAAGGAAATGAAAAAATTCCTATTAACAAAAAAAAAAAATTAATTTAATTTTAAATGCTAATGTGGCATATAATGATTGGTCGTTTAAAATTCTATGTGGATGTTTTTAACTTCAAATAGTATGAACTTTTATATAGTATAGATAGCTTATAAACAAAGATTTTTGAACTATATATATGTATCAAATTAATAATGGAATAAGCGTGGAAAAAAAAAAAAACAGAAAAGAAGGCCTTGGCATCATATCATTGAATATCATCTGATGATTATATTTTGCAAAAGAAAATGTTCAAAAAATTTAATAATAGATTGCTTTGATTCTAAGGGGATGTAACAATTAATGTACATTCCAATCATTTAAGCCATCATTATACATACATTATAGAGTTCTTGAGTGTTCATTATAGATTCCATCTAAAATTAAATTATTCTCTGTAGATTAGTTTTTTAAACCACAAAACTGTTAACTTTTGATTTTGCGATGAAAAACTTAAGAAAAAAGCGAATGTGTAAAATAATCCAAGATATGAAATCGTTAACTAAATTTGGATAAGACTGATCTGGTATAATAATGTATTTAACAGAAGCTAAATAGATATTCGATTGATTTTTTGGGTCAGACACATTCTCGGATTTAATAAGATAAAAAGAATTATATAAATTACAATTTAGAATTCGTCATATTCTAGTTTAAATATCAAACATATAGTGCAAATTATACGTAATCAAAGAAAACAGTCTACCAAACAGTAGTTGAGCCCAAAAAAATAAAATAAAAAAATATAAAGCTATCACTTTCTTCTCTAGCGAACCGCAACTTCATACACACACGTAAACATCATTGTAACTTCACAACAAAGTCAGTAAAACACATATCACGACCACCACCAAATTCTATTCTAACAAAGATTACAAACAAAACAAGAAAAGGATATATTACATTAAAACATTTGGTGGGTTGTCATTTTCATCGTATATATACATATATACTTTTTTGATAATGTATATATACAAATATACACACATACTCTTATATATAAATATAAGTATTTTAAAAGGAAAGGCTTGGTAGAAAATGAGAGATAGAATGGAGAGACTTGTGGTGCTTCCTTTCTCCGTCGGATGTATCTCCGACTCAAGTGTTGCCGTTTTATCTCCTCTCTCTAAGCCTCATCATCATCACTCTCCTCAAGGTTCTCTTTCTCTTTCTCTCTCCCTCTCTCTCTATATATGTGTGTGTATGTATTGATTTGATATCTCATGTATCTTCCATGTGATCTATTGATGTGTTTTCAAAAGAGATTCGTTATCAAGAGGAGGAAGAAAACATGAAGAATGTATTCAAGTTCCTCGCGATCTCTAAACCGGAGATTTCTACCGGTATTAACCGGCTTTTCAAGGGCTTCAAGACCATTTCTCAACTCTTTGGTAATATTATCCAATATTTTTGTTTTCCGACTACATTTCCATTAATTAGCAAAGGCATAATCATTGTTTCCAAGATTATATAGAAACTGCAATGTTTTTTTATTTACCATAAAAGAAATACGTATTTTCAGAACGAACACTTGCTATAACCACTTTGACAAGTTTCTGCTTATCCGAGTGCATGGGTCCTGAGTTTCAAATTTACAAATTTGTTAGAGATATTTTTCAAATATAGTAAAATATGATTCATAGATTTTTTATTTCTTAAGGTTTTCCTTACCAAAATTATAATAATTTTTATTTTGGTTTGTATTTAAGAAAATGACATTTTTAAATAATTATAATATATATATATATATATATATAATAATTTTTGAATAAATATATATATGAAACAAAAAGAAATGACATATCCAAGCACATAATATAATAAACAACGTATAGTATTTTTCTTCCAACATTTTTCCATTAATACTAAAAACACATAACTTAATCGATGTAAATATTGTAGCATACAAAGAAGAAGAGAATGAAGAGGTCGAGACATCAGGAATGGAGATAGGAATTCCGACAAACGTAAAACATGTATCGCACATCGGTTGGGAAAGCGGTTTAACCGCGGTTGCAGGTCCTGGTAAAGGATGGGAAGATCTCATACCGCCCGAGTTACTTGCAGCCGCTGCTGCCACAAAACAAGATGTCAATCATCATCATCATCCTACCTTATAATTCACTCCACCTATTTAATTTTGTTGTATGCTTTGTTTATGAATCTAAGCATATTTTGATACATATGGGGAATTTGATCTATAGTATAATGTATGATATGGCGTATATATAAAATATTATGTGGATATAACATATAGTGTAATTTTTAAAAAAATCTATATAAATATTTTAGTATAGAGTACAATTGATTTTTAAATTTGATTTTAGATTGTTGACCAAAAAATTGATTTTGTATTTTTTTTCTTTTTTTACTCAATGAAAAACAAAAAAAAAATCATTACTTTGTTAATGGCCTTTAAGATGATTTTAAAATCTTATTAGTTGCTCTTATATAGTTTGTCATAGATATTAGTGGACAATTCTCAAAAATATCACAAAAATAATTTTTTGCTCCAAACATATCATTATTATTTTTTTTTCTTCAAAATACCCAAAAATTAAAACTAAATCTTAAACCCAAAATACTAAACACAAACCCAAACATTCCAAACATTTAAATTATAAATTTTTAAAAATCATTTTCAGAGTTTATGGTATTTTTAGAAAATAATTTTTTTAGTGATATTGTTGAAAAAAAAAACTAAATAATTGTATGTTTGATAAAAAAATTATTTTAGTGATATTTTAAGAATTTTTTTGATATTAATTTAACATTAAATATCATTTAGATAAATAAACTTGAAGCCAATTAACTTGTCGAAACAGTTGAATCCTAAACTAACGACGACTCCCTTTTTGGTGGGGCCTTAAACGAATCTTGGACGTTACGAAAAAAAATTAATTAATAGAAAATTATAAAAATTGACTCTCAATAGTCAATTAGATTCATAAGAATTTTCCAATCAGTTAACTACGGACTAACGAAAAGCAAAGGATGTGACACGTGTCATAATCTGAATGGATTACAGAGACAACATCCCCAACAAGAACAATCTGTTTTTTTTTTTTTTTTTTTCCAAATCCGAAGAAATCTACCAAAATTTCCTAAATCTTCGTCGTCCCTTTTTCAATCTTTGTCTCCTTTTTAAGATTAAATAAAAGTCTCTCCCTTTCTTTCTCGTATTCTCTGTCTCCCAATCGAGAGACGGAGGGAGAGAGAATCATTGATTTTGAAATTGGAATCGATGGGTTTAATTGTGGATGATAACGACGGCGAGCTTCTGATTCCGCCGCCGAATTTCTCGATGGTCGAAGACGGGATTTACCGATCTGGGTTTCCTCAGCTTGAGAATTTGGGTTTCTTAACAACCCTAAATCTTCGATCCATCATGTAAGATTCTCTTTCTTCTATTCTGCTGAATCTCCTGAGGACTTTATTAAATAACAAAAAAAGAAGAATCTTTAATCACGCATTGTTGTCGTTGTTTATATATTTCCTTAAACTACAACTTTCACTCTCATGGCTTTTAATTATTGTTGGATAATAAATTTCATGATTCGATTACAAAAACAAGTTTTCTTTGTTGGGTTTTTTCTGGAAACAGTTATCTGTGTCCTGAACCATACCCTGAGGACAATCTCAAGTCTCTTGACTCCAACAACATTAAGCTTTTCCAATTCGGAATCGAAGGCAAAACGGTAATGATTTCTACTTGGGTTCTTCAAGAACATATAAACCCCTCTCTTGTTCCTTTCTTTAGTCTGTTGCTTTGTTGTGTAGCTTAATGTTGAATCTTGTAAGAGCTTCAAGAACATATATATACCCTTTCTTCTTGCTGTTTTTTAGTCTGTTGCTGGCTTATAATAGCTTCTTTGGATCATCATGTTATATGCCTTTGGTTTCTGAGTTTGGATTTGTTTTACGCCCATAGGATCCTCCGACTCCTATGCCAAAGGATACGGTCTTGAATGCTCTTAGAGTCTTAGTTGGTAAGGAAATCAAAGAGAGACCCTTTGATGTCTTACTAGCTTTCTCTTTTAGCTGTCTCATTAGTGTTCTTCTGTTTGTGTGCTTACAGATGTTAGAAATCATCCAATTCTAATCCACTGTAAGCGCGGGAAGGTAACCCAACAAAACCAAAACCCTTCTCGGGTTTAATAAGCTTTGTGTTGAGTTATACAGATTGTGAGTCTAATGTTGTTTCTGTCTTTGTTGGCTAATTGCAGCATAGGACAGGTTGTCTTGTGGGATGCTTGAGGAAAGTGCAAAACTGGTGCTTATCATCGGTTCTTGAGGAATACCAGAGGTGTGCGGGTTTGAAATGGAGACAAAGAGATTTAAAGTTCATAGAGGATTTCGATGTGCTCAGATTAAAGCAGTGTCTATACAGCATTATCTACCAGTACAATGGTTATGGTCTCAAGAGAAGAAAGTTGCTGTATCAAGAAGAGAATGTTGTCCAAGACCAGCAAAAACCACAAGCCACCAAAGGATGAAAAGAAATTTGAAATCGGATTTTTTCTCTTTTTTTTTAGATTCTGATTTTTTCACATTTCACGTGGTGATGATGATGATGATGATTCTTTCGAGTTTAGGATAGTTTTGAAAACCTTCAGAAAACAGAGGATTTGATTTGGTCGTTTTTTTTGCCTAACAGTTAGAGAAATTTACATATGGATTCTTAATTGTTCATAAGAAACTAACAAGCATGTCACTTTTGTATTCTTAATTACATTTGGATAAGTCAATTAAATATACTCTTTGTTTTACCATTTCATTCTAGGTTTTTGGAGGGTCTCAAACTCTATAGATCCATGATCAGTTTATGCGTAACACTATTTCATCTGCTTTGTGGGCTTGAGCTTTCTGAAATTTCTTCTATACAGTATCTCTAAATTTCGTCTATACTAAAAAAAAAATCGCATTTCTCCCAATAAGTAACTCAACAACTAGCAAGAACCAACATAAAAAGCTATAAAGTATTGATTCTGATTACACAAGTTGTCAAAAGATCAAATAATCTGTAATCAAGTCCATTTCAATTTTGATTTGGATTAGAAAAAACCCACCGCATGTGCATCCTTAAGCTGCACGCAGAAGCACAATGAGAACCATAAACTTTTCTTTCTTTCTTTCAATGAAAAGAAACACAAGAATGCATACAACTCGTCCAGATGCTTTGAAGGCTCGAAGCTTAAAAAAAATAGAGCAAAGCCAGTTTATGCAATTAACACGCAGATAAATGTTTTTCAAAGCTTTTCAATCTCTTGCTAAGTTTAACACGAGCTGCAGAAACTTCACTTTTCTTCAAATCCCCAACAGATTTCACCAAAAAAATATATATATTGATTAAAATTTGCATTTCTCCCTATAAGTAACTCAACTACTGACAATAACAAACACAAAAAGCTATAGATTATTTGATTTTGATTACAAAACTTGTCAAAATATCAAATAATCTGTAATCAAGTCCATTTTCATTTTGATTTGGATTATTAAAAAAAAAAAAAGCACATGTGCATCCTGAAACTGCACAAGCACAATGAGAATCAGAATCTTACTTCTTTAATGAAAAGAAAGCAAGAATGCATCTAACTAGTCCAGATGCTCTGAAAGCTTGAAACTTAAAAAAAGCAAAAACAAGTTATTGCATTGAACACACACACGAATGTTTCTCTAAACATTTCAGACATCAAATCAAAGTACTGATCTCTTGTTAGGTTTAACATGAGCTGCAGAAAGTTTCACTTTACCTCAAATCCCACAGATTTCACCAAAACAATTAGCTTCACCTAACCTAACATGTCTGATCAGAAACAGAGAAGCTGAGATTTAAGAACAGCTTGTAAAGATTCTGAACAAGTATAAAAACAGATAGATTGATATCAAAGGACCAAAATCACCAGATGAGAGAATTTGCAGCTAATGAAACAAGAATCAAAAGCCATAAGTTAGAAGAAACATAAGATTTATAAGAGAAATCATCAGATATCAGTTGCTTTATATGATCATAACTTAAAAAAAAAAGTAAGCGACATAAGCATCACGCAGAGCAAATTTGTATCCTCAAATCAACAACTTGAAACCCATAAAGATGACAAATTTGAGAGAAATTCGATACAAACACAACCAAATCACTTCATTTCTTAAGGCTTCCTCTGATACCAGGTTTGGCTTTGGAAGATTCAGGGGCAGCTAGAGCCTCGTGGAGATTCTTCGGCTCTTCGTAAGGCATCTTAGGATGCTTCGATTCGTGATGGATCTGCATCGTCTTGAGATCCGGTGCAGTGATCTTGCAGTGAGGACACTCGTACTTAGCGTGACCACCTTTCTCCTTACCGGTCCTGTCGGCGAGACCAGCCTTACCTCCGCCTCTATTGGTCAACGCAGCATCGGCCTTGGCCTGGAGCTCCTTCGCCGTGTGCTTCTTCGGCTTCGCCTTGCCTGTCATCGTCGGTTGGCGGCTACGAGAGAAGAGAAAATCGAAAGGGGGGAAAATGAAAACCCTAACCCTAATTTCTTTGATCGAGGGAGAACAACGATTTTGGGGGCTACGAGAGGTTCGATGCGAGATTATTTATCTTTCGTCAAAAGTAGGGAAAATGTATTAAAAATAAAATAAAAAAGAATATTTATCCTCTTTTTGTCAAAGTCTTTTTAAAGGATCAATGGCTCAAGTATTCTTTTTGGACATTAATTTTTTATTTATTTATTTTTAAATATAAAAACGAAAAAGTTATAGTAAAATCAGGCAAAACTAACAAAATAACAAATTCAATTAGATAATATCCACCCGATTTCTGATTCAATCGGATCCAATTCGGGTCGAAATCAGATTGAATAAAAAACCCGTTCAAATCTCCAAATTATCAAATCCAATCTGATTTTCTCTATCTTTTTGCCAAGATCTCGATTGATTCTCCCTCGTGATTTCAAAACCGTTCAAACGACAAGTATAACTAGGGAAACTAGGAAGTATTCGAATCGAAATCAAGAGTTAGGTAAGTTGAAATCGTGTTTTCTT
>OVBL01000266.1:0-15880 GCA_900406555.1 Pseudoturritis turrita | reverse complement strand
CTATCTTGCGCATCTCTCTCCAGTAAGCAAGGTCAGGGCTAAACAAGAGGAATGAGTCGTTGTAGCCCAAAAGCTTAGACGCAGTGGGATTGGCCGGTTTAAGAGCTTGTCGTGGACGGTGAAGATCTCTTTGGCGACCCCTTGGTTGTTTATGATCAAGATGTTAAGACAGCCAAGCTTCGTCATGAACACAGGTCCGTACACGTCGGCCATGGTCCCGAACGTAATGTGGGTCGGCTCTCCGTTTTCAAAGGTCCTGAAATGGCCTATCAATGGCCATGCTCCGGGGAGCATGGGCGCCATACGTTTCTTGTTCTTGGGACGAAGCAGAGACTTCATTAAGAAGGAAACAGAGAAAATAGAGAGAGCAGAGAGAAGAAAGCTGAATTAGATCCATTTTTGGCTGATTTGATTTTGGATGCTTCAGCTACTTACTACTACTTGTTGATCTGAAGCTGAATTTAACTCTTTATTATAGATTTTTTCTGATTGGTTTGGTTTTCACGTGGGTGTTCAATTTCCACCTCTGTCAAACGTACTACAATATGACGGTTATTTGGTTTTTGTCCGTTTTGAGTAGCAAAAAAACAATGCCCTTTTCTATATATAATAGTCGAATTGTCATTGCTCTCGGATTTTTTTTTATCAGATAAATTTTTTTATTTCAAAATACTAACTCAAATGGAATACACAGAAATCCATAAGAATTTGGATAAAATCCTACTAAAATATACCAAATTAAATATTTGACAGCGTTTTACGCATGTATAAAAGGCATAATTTGTTTTTTAAAGCATAAATTTAGATCTTTCTTGTTTTCAATTAGAGCATGGGAAAAAGTTTGACCGAGTCCAATGATCGAGGCTATGTAATTCATTGATATACATAATAACAAGGAACCCAAACGTTGAACCAAATTGAAAAACCCACTCATAAAGAGATCAATAATTTTTTTTTTTTTGGATAAGAGAGATCCAATAAAGTTGGTATGACCAATCTCATGTCTTCGCTTGTTTTGAACTTTGACGTGTAGCCGAACTGCCGAGAGTCGTCCCTATCTTCAATGAATCCATCTAGGGTAGAGAGGAAGTGAGGTAGCAGACGATCACCAGTCATTTGGTGGGTTATTCTCAAATGAAACCAAATGTTAAGACATTATGCAAAAGCAAAGAAAAAGAAGAATAATCCGTGCATACAAGTTTAACTTCCATAGAAAGCTTTTTCTTCTTAAAAAAATTCTAAGCACTTCTTCCTGCAATCTTTTCCATGGTCACCGCCACTGGTGATGTTTTCTCCAACATTAGATTTACCAGATCTGCGAACCCGCCAAACATATCCGATTTACCAGAGTCTTTCATATCTTTCGCTTTTCGTTCAGTCTACCTTTCTACCATTCCGTTCATCTTTCAGCCTCCTTCTCAGATCTAGATTTGATGGCTGCAAATCTTGAGATGTCGAGGCCAGATCTATTTTCGACAAGGCCAGATCCAGTGAGCCCGACCAAGTTTTCTTCTGAGTTAGCAGCGGCGGTATTTCCTAAAGCTACGTAGTCTCTCTCTTCGGGTAATTTTGACTATGTATTTTTATCTTCCTTCTGTGTGGAGTACTTTTCCTCCTTTTTGGAGAGATCTTTTTCCTCCCTTGTGGAGACATCATTTTCTCCTGTGTGGAGAGATCGTTAACTTCATTCTCCTTCTTCATGGAGAGACCCTTACTGCCACTCCTTTCACATTCCTCATGGTTGGAGAGAAACCTAGCTTCCCCTCTCTACTGTTTTTTGAATTTTGCAAGGAACGACCGAGAAGTTCACTTGTTCAAAATCTTCACAAGTAAAACTATCGCCCATGTCTTTTGGAGGCATCTTTTCAACTATTCACAGCTGGTGTTTGAAGCTTCGGCTTAGCATTCTGCAAGCTTTCAAGTACGATCCTTTGGGTGTATTAACGTCGGTTCAAAATTTGACTATAAAAAGCTCTTCGAGCAACCGTTTCAGGGATTCCAGTGAAACATTTTCATGGATTTCTTCACGATGTCGAGCAAGCCTCATCCCGGAGCAAATCTATCTTTCCTTTCTATGTATCAAAAATTGTTAATGGTATTGCCGGCAATCCAAATTCTCCGGTTGTAATCGACTAAGTCCATTGGACCTTTAATCTAATCGTTTGTCCAAAAAAGTGGTCCAAAATTTATCTTAGTAGCTCAAGGACCATGACAATCATGACAGACCAATGTAAATAATTTTAAATGGCAAGAATATTTTGTTTTTTTACACACACTTGGGATTAGTGGTCCGGGATCCCAGTTATATATATGAAAAATAAATAAATTGATAGCTAGGAGAATCGTGGAATCGGCTGTTTGAGAAACAAAATCATTGATCACTTTATTGACCTCAATAGTCATTGATCACCTAGCTATATTTTCTTTTAAATGTCCAATAATATGTCTTATTTTTCTTTTTTTTTATCTTACTATTTTTATTTGGACAATAATTTAATTTAAGTAAAATATTTAATTGAATAAACGCTCCCTTCTCTCTCCTCTCCCTCTAAACCTAGGTCCCTCCGCCGCCGATCTCCGATCTTCCTCTCCGGTGGTTGGTGTTTCTCACCGCAACGTGAGAGGGGACCGCCTCTCCTTGCTCTTCCTTTTAGTTGCCTCCTCGTTGTGGATTGTTCAAAAGTTGTCTCGGATCTGACGGTTCTTCTCTCGGCTGAGGTTTGGTGTTGATTGCGAAAGCCCAGCGCCGTTTGTTTGGTCTAGCCGTTGGTAGTTGTCACCCGGTGCTTTCTCATTCTCTTCTCTATTCGTTCAAAGACGGCAGTGGATCCATAGGATGTTTGTTCCAGTGACTTCTCTGCCGGTTGTGGCTCCTTCGGTGGCTAAGAGCTTCCAATATGTGGGTTCTGTAGTTGTGAGTCTTTATGGTCGAGAGCTATAGATGGGTTTGGTTGGCTCTCTCTCCGCCGTATCTCTGAGGACGAGACTCTCCGGAGAGATTCCGTCGACGTCCTTCTCCCATCTGCCTCTCCCTATTTCATGGCGGCGACTCACTGTTTCCTCTTCAGGTGATTTGGTATTGGCTAGAGATCATATATGCATATTTATTCTCTGTCCTCTATCTCTTAGGACTTGCTTGTTCGATTGATTGTATCCTATCGAGGCTTGGTTGTTGTTTGTCTCTGTGTATGTGTGCTCTTCTGGTTTCATGTGCTTTCCCTAGTGGAACAAGTCCTTGGTTCACTGTCTTCATGCTTGAGTTCTTGTGTTGCCTGGGCTGTTTTTCTATGGCTCTTGGTTCTCGTTCTTCGGCCCTGAGTAGTTCAAACTCTCGTGTGGTTAGTTATGACATTGCTTTCTTTGCATCTTGTGGTTTCGGTTGCTCTTGGGTGTTTGCGGTTGTTCTTGATCAGGTACTGCTTTGTAAGCGCTGGTTTGGTGTTGATGCTTGCCTTCCTCTCCTGATCGAAGGATTAGTGATCTGCTTCCTCTTCGTCAAGTCCGTGTGGTTGGCCCACTTCTAAGGCAGTAAATTCCCTCGGCTATCAGGTTTCTCTGTTATATTTTGAGAGTACTTCTTGGGCTTCGCTATTCCTTAGCCGCGGTTTTAGTTTGGCATTGTATTGCTCTTCATCTTCTTGGGGTTGTGGATGTGCCTGCTTCTAGTCTCGGTCGTATATTCCTTTTTAGTATCCTTTGTGTATTTTGGTTAGTTCATGCTTTGCCTTCGCTTATGTTGTTCTTTTGATATTTTCTCATGCTGTAAATCTTTCACCTATTTTAAATAAATATCTTTTATCAATAATATGTCTTTTAAATCTTTCTTTTTTATTTACTATTTTCTTTTAATTGTCCAATAATATGTCTTATTTTTTTCTTTTATCTTACTATTTCTATTTAGGTACACAACAATTTAATTTAAGAAATAATTAATTTACTGAAAGAAAACTTCTATTTTTATATTCTTTAGATTTGACATGTGTCACAATTTAGATTAAAATTTACACGTGTCATGATCTATGAATTATAATTTTGCCTATGTGTCGTGCTTACGTTGAGCGCATCCTGCTTTATATACTAAAATACTTGATTTTATGACATAATGACAAAGTTAGCGTGACATTAGTTGTTGGGGTCAGGTTTCACCCCGCTGAGATCAAGAGGAAAATGGCTAAGTATGAATGAGCCCTAGCCGTTTCACGGGCCTCGGCACCCTAGACGTTTCACGGGCCTCGGCACCCCTAGCCATTTCACGGGCCTCGGCATCCTAGCCGTTTCACGGGCCTCGGCACTGTGGGAGTCGAAATCAACACAATTAGAATTTGTCGGAGGTTTGTTAAGGGAGATGAAATTTCTGCGGAAGAACCACGAACGGAGAGATCCAAAGATGGTTTTTTTTATTAAGCTGTGTCGAAAAGCTTTCGTACAAGAGTTTGAGAGCAAAAAAGTCTAGGGTTTTTTGCTAAGTAATTTTGCGGATCCCTTTTTCAAGAGAGGTACATGGATATATATACTAGTTTTAGTTGGCCAGGTCAATCCTAAAGAGATAAGGAAAACTTCCTAATCCTTTGGGATTTTCGTTTTAGTAAGTCGGCTTGACTTCGTGGGCCTTTGCATCGTTGTAGGCCGAAGATGGGCTTGTTGTCTTAGTATAGAAATGATTTCGGCCGCGTCGTCTTCTGGCTTCGTATAGACTTGACTTCGGCCAGACAGTTTCGTATGAAATTGGCTTCGGCCAGGATTGTCTTCGGCAGCTTTTGACTTCGGCCAGACAGCTTCGTATAGAAATGACTTCGGCCGCATCGTCTTCTGGCTTTATGTAAATTGACTTCGGCCAGACAGTTTCGTATAGAAATGACTTCGGCCAGACAGTTTCGTATGGTTTTGACTTCGTGGGCCTTTGCATCGTTGTAGGCCGAAGATGGGCTTGTTGTCTTCTGGCTTCGTATAGACTTGACTTCGGCCAGACAGTTTCGTATGAAATTGGCTTCGGCCAGGATTGTCTTTGGCAGCTTTTGACTTCGGCCAGACAGCTTCGTATAGAAATAACTTCGACCAGACAGTTTCGTATAGAAATGTCTTTTGGCCGAAATGGAGCTTGTTGGCCGAAGTGGCCGGAGTCTGCGCTGGCCGAAGTGGCCGAAGACCGCGGGTTGTTTGCCGAAGACCGTGGGTCATGGCCGATGCGGCCTGGCTTGCCGAAGCCACACTTGTCGAAGCCACACTTGCCGATGTGGCCTAGCTTGCCGAAGCCATGCTTGCCGAAGCCACGCTTGCCGATGTGGCCTGGCTTGCCGAAGCCACGTTTGCCGAAGCCACGCTTGCCGAAGTGGCCTAGCTTGCCGAAGCCATGCTTGCCAAAGCCACGCTTGCCGATGTGGCCTGGCTTGCCGAAGCCACGCTTGCCGAAGCCACGCTTGCCGATGTGGCCTAGCTTGCCGAAGCCATGCTTGCCAAAGCCACGCTTGCCAAAGCCACGCTTGCCAATGTGGCTTGGCTTACCGAAGCCACGCTTGCCGAAGTGGCCTAGCTTGCCGAAGTGGCCTAGCTTGCCGAAGCCATGCTTGCCGAAGCCACGCTTGCCGATGTGGCCTGGCTTGCCGAAGCCACGCTTGCTAAAGCCACGCTTGCCGATGTGGCCTGGCTTGCCGAAGCCACGCTTGCCGAAGCCACGCTTGCCGAAGTGGCCTAGCTTGCCGAAGCCATACTTGCCGAAGCCACGCTTGCCGAAGTGGCCTAGCTTGCCGAAACCATGCTTGCCGAAGCCACGCTTGCCGATGTGGCCTGGCTTGCCGAAGCCACGCTTGCCGATGTGGCATGGCTTGCCGAAGTCACGCTTGCCGAAGCCACGCTTGCCGATGTGGCCTTCGGCCGAAGCGCCGAAGTCTCTCCCTTCTTGCCGAAGTCTCTCCCTTCTTGCCGATGTGAGTCGTGCCTAAGTGGATTCGTACACAAAGGACTTAGGCACAATGTCTGGCTGAAGTTTTGCCTAAGTGGAGACAAGGCTTGCCTAAGTGGAGGCAAGGCTTGCCTAAGTGGAGACAAGGCCTGCCTAAGTGGAGACAAGGCTTGCCTAAGTGAAGACAAGGCTTGCCTAAGCAGAGACAAGGCTTGCCTAAGTGAAGACAAAGCTTTGCCGATGTGAGCCAAAGCTTGCCTAAGTGGAGACAAAGCTTGCCTAAGTGAAGACAAGGCTTGCCTAAGTCTCTCCTTTCTTTGCCGAAGTGAGCCAAAGCTTTTCTGATGTGAGCCAAAGCTTGCCTAAGTGGAGACAAAGCTTTGCCTGAGTGAAGACAAGGCTTTGCCTAAGTGAAGACAAGGCTCGCCTAAGCGGAGACAAGGCTTGCCTAAATCTCTCCTTTCTTTGCCGAAGTCTCCCTGCCGAAGTGAGCCAAAGCTTGCCGAAGTCTCCTTCTTTCTTTGCCGAAGTCTTCATGCCGAAGTGAGTCAATCCTGCCGAAGTCTCCTTCTTTCTTCGCCGAAGTATTCATGCCGAAGTGAGCCCATCTTGCCGATGTCCCCTTCTTTCTTCGCCGAAGTGACTAGGCTTGCCGAAGTGAGCTGCCAAAGTGAGGCTGCCGAAGTGACTAGGCTTGCCGAAGTCTCCGTGCCGAAGTGGCTAGTCTTGCTGAAGTGACTAGGCTTGCCGAAGTCTCCGTGCCGAAGTGGCTAGGCTTGCCGAAGTGACTAGGCTTGCCGAAGTCTCCGTGCCAAAGTGGCTAGGCTTGCTGAAGTCTCCGTGCCGAAGTGGCTAGGCTTGCCGAAGTCTCCGTGTCGAAGTGGCCAGGCTTGCCGAAGTCTTCGTGCCGAAGTGACTAGGCTCACCGAAGTCTTCGTGCCGAAGTGACTAGGCTTGCCGAAGTCTCCGTGCCGAAGTGAGCTTCTTTGGCCAGAATGGCCCCTCTTGTGCTTAAGTGGACTCGTACAGAAATGACTTAGGCACAATTTCGGCCTTGTCCGATTCTTCATATTTTCATACTTAGCCATTTTCCCATTGATCACAGCTGGGCGGGTTTTGACCCCAACAGTTAGCCCCCCAGCTCGGTAGTTTCAGTGATGATAGTGCCGAGGTAGAGAAAGTCCAAGCTGGGATCAATGTGCCGTGTCGATTGGTATGAGCTGAGCTAACATGACACCGAGTCCGTTGTTTTTGATGTTTACCAGGTTCTCTGTCTTCAGACTGATAATCTTTTTTCCAGTAGAAATTTCTTTATTCAACTGTGTTTTGACCCGATTCCCAATGCCTGATGACATCATCTTTTGCTTTATGAGCCTATATATGCTCCCCCTTCTCCTTATTTCCTCTTCACTTCTTCACTTCTCAAAAATCTCAAGGTAACTTCTCTCTCCCTTCTCTCTCCTCCTCTTGAAGATATATTTTTTTTCTTTAGGTTGTCTAGTTTTTTTTTTTTGTTGTCCCTGAAATTGTTTTCGGCCGGAGTCTTCTCTGCCGAAGTAATCTTTTGCCGAAGTGATTTTCTTTGCTGGGCGAGATGGAGAGTCCTTTCAATGTAAAAATCGAGATGGAGAATTGGAGTTCCGATTGTGTTAGGCTTAGGCAAGACGCGAGCCTTCGGGCGTGTTCTTCAACACGGCGAGTTTCTAAGGGCACATACAAGCATGGGGCGCCTGATCCACCAGGATCTACTCTATCCACTACTGAATCTTTAGAGACCCTCAGGCACCGTTTCAACATTTCCGAAGAAATTGACTTCATCCTTCCATCACCATCGGATCGGGCCAGTGAGCCCCCAAAAGGGTTTTTTACCTTGTACGAGAGTTGTTTCAACATGTGCTTCATGTTGGGGTCAGTTTTTTACCTCGTCGAGATCAACTGCTGATAAGACTAAGTATGGAGAAAATGCTAGCCAAGCAAGCATAAACTCTTGGCTCGGCGGCAGAAGCAAGCAATGACGAGCCAATGTTTGGCTAAGCGGCGAACCAACATTTTGGCTAGGCAGTGGAGGAAGAAGGCGACGAGCCAACACTTGGCTCGGTAGCAAGGACGAAAAGCAGGCGACGAGCCAACATCTTGGCTAGGCGTGAAGAAACGATGACGAGCCAACACTTGGCTAGGTAACGAGGAGAAAGCAGGCGATGAGCCAACATCTTGGCTAGGCGTGAAGAAAGATGGCGACGAGCCAAACTTGGCTCGGTAGCAAGGAAGAAATGGAGACGAGCCAACACTTGGCTAAGTAGAGAAAGAAGGCGACGAGCCAAACTTGGCTCGGTAGCAAGGAAGAAATGGAGATGAGCCAACACTTGGCTAAGTAGAGAAAGATGGCGACGAGCCAAACTTGGCTCGGTAGCAAGGAAGAAATGGAGACGAGCCAACACTTGGCTAAGTAGAGAAAGATGGCGACGAGCCAAACTTGGCTCGGTAGCAAGGAAGAAATGGAGACGAGCCAACACTTGGCTAAGTAGAGAAAGATGGCGACGAGCCAAACTTGGCTCGGTAGTAAGGAGAAAGGAATGACGAGCCAACATCTTGGCTAGGCAGCAAGGAGAAAGGAATGACGAGCCAACATCTTGGCAGCAAGGAGAAAGGAATGACGAGCTTGGCTAGACAGCAAGGAGAAAGGAATGACGAGCCAACATCTTGGCTAGGCAGCAAGGAGAAAGGAATGACGAGCCAACATCTTGGCAGCAAGGAGAAAGGAATGACGAGCCAACATCTTGGCTAGGCAGCAAGGAGAAAGGAATGACGAGCCAACATCTTGGCAGCAAGGAGAAAGGAATGACCATCCAACATCTTGGCTAGGCAGCAAGGAGAAAGGAGTGACGAGCCAACATCTTGGCTCGACAGCATGAAGAAACAATGACGAGCCAACATCTTGGCTAGGCAGTAAGGAGAAAGGAGTGACGAGCCAACATCTTGGCTCGGCAATATGTTGGCAAACAACCGAACGGTGATGAGCCGACATGTTGGCAAACCAACGAACGGTGACGAGCCAACATGTTGGCAGACCAACTACCTGGCTCGGAATTGGGAGAAGTAGGCGAAACAAACAACGAGCCAGTTCACCGATGACCCAGCAAAGCAACGAGTCCAATATTCTATTGGGTCGAGGCAACGAGCCATAAGAGATTGGTGGGCCAAGATGACAAGCCTAAGAAAGAAGCCCACATCCGAGCCAGAGAAAGGAAGTTTTCCAAATACCTTTGGGAAACAGGCTCAGCCGACTTATTCGTGTATAAATAAACAATGTACCTCTTTGAAAAGGGGATCCAAAAATTGACCTAGCTAAACACTCATTACTTTGCAAACAGCTTTCGAAACAGCCTGAATAAAATCTCCATCTTTGGATCTCTGTTCTTGGTTTCTTTACATAGAAGTTTGTCGAATCCCTAAATTTCCTTACAAGTTTTGGTTGTGCGAGTTTCGACTCCCACAATTTGGCGCCGTCTGAGGGGGAATCTCAAACTTTCTGACACCTAAGAACCACCGAATACGAGATTTGAAGCGATGACTACCGACGGAGACCAAAGCAGCGATGACATAAGCAACACTGGCATCGATCTTCCTGGAACGAGGACCGACCCGCCGCCAGCAAATACGGAAGGAGCGTCCGAAACGCTAACAGAGTTCAGAAATATGATGACCACGTTGCTGAACATGGCCGAGGAGCAGGAAAAGCTGAATAGCTCGCTGACAGAGAGGATTGAGACACTGGCAACGGAGAGCCGAGCCAGAAACATTCGATCCGGAGGAATAGGTTCGACTACGAACCCACCTGTTAGCGGAATAACCAGACGGCTCGGCTTAAACCCAACATCCCTGGATTTTTCAACACCACGCGACGCACCAAGGACTTCGGGAGGATTACCACCGCCACATCCAACCAACGAGCAAACACCCGCGGTGACAAGATCAAGTATCACCGAGCCACCTCGGCTGATCCGAGGAGCAAGAGGAACCAGTGATGGATATGACATGCGCACCGACGTTGGATCGGCTGCAGCAATCGTTCTTGACGAAGGAGACCACAACGCAGAAAATCTTGCTGACGAGGTCTTCGCACCAGCAATAACGGGAGCCCAAGCCAGCGAAGGTGATACTAACCTAAACCGAGCCAGGAATTTGGCAGAGGAAGAAAATCTCCTCTGGGTCCAACAGGCGCAGTACGCCGACGAACCAAGAACGACGAGTCGAGCCAAGAGAGAAGAGTTGGATGAAATTCGAGCCTCCTTGATTCGAGCCACTGCTGAGATGAAAGCCGTCCGATCCCAGGTACACAAGGCAACCAGTAAAGTCCCGGAGATTGACCGCGTACTGGAGGAGGCGCATAATACACCGTTCACATCCCGAATTACTAAGGCAAGGATCTCCGACCCAGGAAAGATCAAAGTTCCAGTCTACGAAGGGACAACCGACCCAAAGGAACACATAACGGCGTTTATCATAGCAATGGGCCGAGCCAACTTTAGAGAAAAAGAGAGAGATGCCGGTTTCTACCTCGTATTTGTGGAACATCTAAAGGGAGCAGCCCTCCAATGGTTTTCAAGATTAGAGCGGAACTCCATTGATGATTTCCAGCAGCTGTCTGCCGCCTTCTTGAAGCATTACTCCATGTTTATGGATCGAGGAGCCTCAAACGCCGACCTATGGACATTGACTCAAGGGCCTACGGAGACATTACGAAGCTTCATAGGGAGATTCAAAGCAGTGATGTCAAAAGTTGAAGACGTAAGTGACAAGGCCGCTGTGCTCGCTTTAAAAAGGGCTCTATGATATGAATCCGAATTCCGAAAAGAGATTGCTCTGAACACACCACTATCAATCCAGGACGCACTGCACCGAGCCTCAGATTTCATAGTCAACGAAGAAGAGATGAAGGTGTTGTCTCAGAAATATGGAACCACCAAAGCGACGAACCGTTCTTTCCAAATCCCGAGCCAACCACCTCATAAGAAGACTATTCAAGGGAACGGGTATGTACACCATGAGAAACCCAATTTTGGAGGAGCCCACAACTACCAGGTGGGAACGAGCCGAGGCAAAACACCCTGGAACACCTGGACACGAAGTCAAAGTTCGTACGACGAAAAAGCTTACTGCGAATTTCATCACATGCACGGTCATTCAACTGCCAACTGCCGAACCTTGGGTATGAAGCTTGCGAAAAAGCTGGTAGCCGGAGAACTCGGCAGCGCAGTCAGCTTAAAGGACTTCGAGCAAGAAGGCGAAAAAGAGCAGCCGAACCAGATAAGTCAAAATGATGATACACCCAAGCGAGGAAGACGAGATGACGAGGCAACGCAGTCAGGTTCTCGAAGAAGAATAAATATGATAATGGGTGGATCACAATACTGTTCGGACACGGTGTCTTCAATCAAAGCTTTCCAGCGGCGAGCCGATGCGAGTGTAAACTGGTCGGCACCCTCCAAACTTCCCAACGATGTTATCTCGTTCGAAGAAATTGAAACCACCGGCATCGACCGACCACATAATGACCCCCTCGTGATAGAATTGATCGTTGATGATTGCGATGTCGCCCGAGTTCTGGTAGACACAGGAAGCTCCGTAGATGTGATCTTTCGGGAGACTCTCAGAAGGATGAACATAGACCTGGAAAAAATCACAGCCGCGCCGAAGCCTTTAACTGGATTCTCGGGAGAGACGACCATGACCCTTGGAACAATAAAACTCCCTGTCCGAGCTGAACAGGTAACCAAGATAGTGGAGTTTTCGGTTGCAGATCATCCTGCGATCTACAATGTGATCATGGGCACACCCTGGATAAACTCGATGCGAGCTGTACCATCGACCTATCACCTCTGCATCAAATTTCCGACCCCTGGGGGAATCAAAACAATTTGGGGAAACCAAAAGGAATCCCGCATATGTTTCCTAGCCGAACACAAACTTAGGAACCCCGTCACAGAAACCACCACCAGGAGAAAGAAGATGAAGACGGACAGGGAACCCGAGAAGGAGTTGGCAAAACTCTTATAGCAATTACAGACCATGGAGGATCGCGAGAGGGAAAGCAAACCAACTTGCGACCCCGTCGTCTCGGTGAACATAGATGGCAATCACCCAGAACGCTGTGTCGAAATAGGGGCCGAGCTGAAAGATCCAATAAGGGGAGAGCTGATTTCTTTCCTTAAAAGAACCTACACACCTTCGCATGGGAAGCTGAAGATATGCCCGGCATCAGCATCAACGTAACATGCCATGAGCTGCCCAACCTCTAAACCCATCAAACAGAAAAGGCGAAAACTTGGTCCGGACAGAGCACAAGCAGTGAATGACGAGGTGGAACGATTACTACGTGTGGGATCAATAGTCGAAGCAAAGTATCCATACTGGCTCGCTAACCCTGTGGTGGTTAAGAAGAAAAATGGGAAATGGCGTGTATGCGTGGATTTCACCGAGCTGAACAAAGCCTACCCCAAAGACAGCTTTCCACTGCCACATATTGATCGATTGGTGGAAGCGACAGCAGGGAACAAACTCCTTTCATTTATGGACGCTTTCTCCGGATACAACCAAATCCTAATGAACCCGGATGATCAAGAGAAGACGGCATTCATCACAGACCGCGGGATATACTGCTATAAAGTCATGCCATTCGGTCTAAAAAAATGCTGGAGCCACTTACCAGCGATTAGTAAACCGAATGCTCGCTGGCCAACTGGGGAAGACAATGGAAGTATACATAGACGACATGCTGGTGAAGTCTTTAGAGGAGGAGGATCACGTTAGCTCACCTAGAAGAATGTTTCAAGCAACTGAATCTGCACAACATGAAACTGAACCCAACCAAGTGCAGATTCGCGGTCATGTCTGGAGAATTCCTTGGATATCTGGTCACCCACCGTGGAATCGAAGCCAATCCGAAGCAGATTGATGCGCTCATACAGATGGTGTCACCGAAGACAAAATGCGAAGTCCAGAGGCTAACTGGACGGGTCGCCGCGCTGAATCGTTTCATCTCTCGGTCAACTGATAAGTGTTTGCCTTTCTATGATACGCTACGTGGGAACAAGAAGTTTGAATGGACAGAAAAATGCGAACAGGCGTTTCAACAGTTGAAAGAGTACCTAGCCAGCCCTCCAGTACTTACGAAACCGGTGGAAGGCAAGCCACTGTTTCTATACACGGCCATTTCGGCCACGGCGGTGAGTGGTGTACTCATCAGGGAAGAGCGCAGCGAGCAGAAGCCAATTTTCTATGTTAGTCAAACTCTCACCGACGCTGAAACATGGTATCCACAGATGGAGAAGCTGGCATTGTCTGTGGTAATGTCCGCTCGAAAACTGAGACCATACTTCCAGTCACATTCGATTGTGGTTTTGACTACCTTTCCACTGCGATCCGTCTTGCATAGCCCTAGCCAGTCTGGGAGATTGGCAAAGTGGGCAATAGAGCTGAGCGAATATGACATCGAATATCGAAGCAGAACCTGCGCAAAATCTCAAGTCCTAGCCGACTTTTTGATAGAACTCCCAGAAGAAGTGATAGAAGAGCCAGCTCCGAGCACAATATGGATGCTTCACGCGGATGGATCATCATCAAAACAAGGATCCGGAGTGGGAATACGGTTAACCTCTCCAACAGGCAAAATCCTTGAGCAGTCATTCCGCCTGGGTTTTCGTGCATCCAATAACGAAGCAGAATATGAATCTTTGATTGCTGGAATGAGACTTGCTCTGGGACTCAAGGTTTCGCACATCCAAGCCTACTGCGATTCACAGCTTGTGGTCAACCAAGTCAGCGGTGAGTACACGGCCAGAGACGACCGAATGGAAGCTTATCTAAAGATTTTCAAAGGACTGGCTGCACAGTTCGAAGAGTTCACATTAACACGGATACCACGCGGGGAAAACACTTCGGCAGACGCGCTAGCAGCACTCGTATCCACCTCCGATCCGGACTTGAAAAGAATAATCCCAGTGGAATTCATCAAAAACCCAAGTATCAGCCTCTCTGCCACCGTGAACGCGGTCACTCGCTCTCAAACAGCCGTTCGAGCCGAAGGAATATCTGGCCCAAGTCTTGCAGAAAAGGGCAGCACCGACACCACCAATCTAGATGACCAGAACATGACATCATCGGTGGAGGACAAGATAATTGAGATAGAGGAAGAACCTGAAACGGTGCCTCTGGCCGAAGGTGAAGTAGTGGACATGGAGGAAGATCCACAACAAACAGAAATGGACTACGGATGCGACAAAGAATGGATGGGAGCAATTCGCGTATACATCATGGACGGCGAGACACCATCAGATAAGTGGGCTGCTAGAAAACTCAGAGCTCAAGCTGCTCGATATGTTCTCCTAGATGGAAACGTCTTCAAGTGGAGATTCTCAGGACCACTGATGGCTTGCGTCGAAGGCGCCGAAACGAGAAACATCATGGAAGAGGTCCATAGTGGCTCGTGTGGCAATCACTCCGGCGGAAGAGCCTTGGCGATCAAGATCAAGCGTCATGGATACTATTGGCCAACGATGGTGAAAGACTGTGAAAAGTTCTCTGCCAGGTGCGAAAAATGCCAACGACATGCCCCAATGATTCATCAACCTACGGAGCTGCTATCATCAATCTCAGCGCCCTACCCTTTCATGCGCTGGTCAATGGACATCGTCGGGCCTCTGCATAGGTCCAAACAAAAGAGGTTCTTGCTGGTTTTGACAGATTACTTCTCAAAATGGGTAGAAGCAGATTCTTACGCCAACATAAAGGATGCCCAAGTCGAAAATTTCGTCTGGAAAAATATCCTATGCCGACATGGAGTTCCCTATGAAATTGTTACGGACAACGGCTCGCAATTTATCTCTACAAGGTTTGAAGCCTTCTGCGGAAAATGGAAGATACGACTCAGCAAGTCTACGCCACGCTACCCACAAGGGAATGGACAAGCAGAGGCAGTAAACAAGACCATCCTGGATGGCTTGAAAAAATGCCTTGATGCAAAGAAGGGACGCTGGGCAGATGAGCTCGAAGGAGTATTATGGTCGCACCGAACCACTCCGCGACGTGCCACTGGAGAAACACCCTTTGCTCTTGTCCATGGTACCGAATGTGTCATCCCAGCCGAGGTCCAATTCCCTGGAGTCCGCCGCAGACTTCTGTCTGGGCAGGAAGGACTGAATCATCTCATGCTACTCGATCAGTTGGACCTGGTTAACGAACGAAGGGATCAGGCACTGGTTCGGATTCAAAATTATCAACAGGCAGCCACTAAGTATTACAACACTAACGTCAGAAGTCGCAAGTTCAAAGAAGGTAATTTGGTTCTCCGCAAAGTTTTTCAGAACACAGCCGAAACAAACGCTGGTAAACTAGGAGCAAACTGGGAAGGGACCCTACAAGATCACCAAGGCAGTTCGACCAGGAGTATACGAGCTCTCAAACATGTTTGACGTTCCAATACCAAGATCTTGGAACGCAATACACCTAAAGAGGTATTACCACTAAATCACTTCATATGAACTACGGGACGACTTGATCCCTGAAAAAGGTACGTAGGCAGCTTGTCTTCGGATGGGTTCAGTTGTCCCCCTCCTTAAAAAAAGGGGGGGGAGTGGTACATATATAGGTATACTCCCATTACCTCGCATCACACATTTCAAACAAAAATTTAAACTCTTTCAAACACAAAACTTGTACGACTTAGTCTACACGATTCACAACACTACATCTTTCACGGATATTCTATCACCTCGTCTGTTGCTGGCCACAACAGACGGACAACCACATCCTTTACGGATTTTAACCACTATCTCTATACGAGATAGGGTTCTCAACACCCTCTTACGGGTATAAAAGCGCGCTATACAAATTCCGGTTGGGTATATCCTAATCTAATATCCGAAAGGTATATCCTGGACGATATTCTTACAAGTTTATCTTTGAGAGGGACCCGTAAGTCGA